>WNWK01022493.1:0-32462 GCA_009830355.1 Cherax destructor
AATATGGATTTTTCTGTTGTTCCTGAGCTCGTACCCCAATTTATTGTAAAAAAGTATTTGTATTTTGACGTATTACATGTTCACCAAAGGAAATAAGAGATACGGATGAAGAATTAAATACATATTTCATTGAAGAGTATTACATTGGCTGTTTACAAAATGTTACAGACTGTTTTATGGGACGGGTTGCAATACACAACAGTCACAGGTACAATACACTCAAAAACACTAAACAGACACAGGTATCCCAAACACTTTCTACACACGTAAGTACATGTCTCCGCAGACTCTGATAAGAGCACTTTTTACATTCATAGGGAGGGGCTAAACCCTTCCAGGTCATGAAGTTCTTGCAGAATGGGAGGAAATTGGATGTGGTGCATCAAATGGATGGGGTAGTTCCAGTTCCATAGATCGTATGTCCTTAATCAGAGTCAAAGTTCGCCCATTGATGGGTAGAGAGAATTTTATATGGCAGAGTTAATAAACGTCAGTGAGCGATAAGTCAAGAGGTTGTTTGGCATAAGCAATCAGATACGTAATCTGTCACTACGAATTTACTGCCTTTCAATCTATACCTGGAGAATACCTCGAGTTGGATCTGGGCCTCATCAACAGACTGTTACTGCTGGCCGCACGCAGACCGAGATCAGAACCACAGCCCGGCTGGTCAGGTACAGACTTTAGGTGACATCAAGCTCCCTCTTAAGAAGGAAAAAGGTCTATTGGTAATCCCTTTTATGAATGCTGCTAGGCAGTTAAACAGTCTTGGGCCTGTGACACATTATGTTGTGTCTTAGCGTACTCAGGGAAACTTTGCTTTTCCTTCGGGATTGATGGGGGGAGTATGTGCATCGACTTTCGTGTCTTTTGCTTTCGTAGGGAGTGATTTTGATGTGATGATTTGGGGCTAGTCCTAGGATTTTCCAAGTATACATTATCAAATATCTGGCTGTCTTCAAGAAAGCGCTGGACTGGCACCTAAAGTCAGTACCTGACCAACCTAGCTGTGGTTCGTACGTCAGTGTGTGCGGCCAGCAGTAACAGCCTGGTTGATCAGATCCTGATCCACCAAGAGGCCTGGTCTCAGAACGAGCCGCGGGGGCGTTGACTCCTGAAACTCCAGGTAAACTCCAGGTAGCCTGTATTCCGAAGAGTGCAAATCAAGAGCCTTCAACCATTCCCAGTAATTTAGGTGCTTTATGGCACTTATAGATACAGTGAAATTTCTCTATATTCCACAGGTCTGCAATTTCGCCTGCCTTGGAAGTTGCCTCTAGTGTTTACCTGTTGTTTACCTGGAGAGAATTCCAGGGGTCAACGCCCCCGCGGCCCGGTCTGTGACCAGGCCTCATGTTGGACCAGAGCCTGATCAACCAGGCTGTTACTGCTGGCCGCACGCAGTCCAACGTACGAACCACAGCCTGGCTGGTCAGGTACCGACTTTAGGTGCCTGTCCAGTGCCTGGTTGAAGACAGCCAGGGGTTTCTTGGTAATCCCCCTTATGTATGCTGGGAGGCAGTTGAACAATCTTGGGCCCCTGACACTTATTGTGTTGTCCCTCAACGTGCTAGTGGCACCCCTGCTGAGTGTACATCATTATTCCAGCGTAAAAAAATCATGTGATGTGAAGAGTTATCATTAAATTTAATAATAATATTTAATATCTTTATTTCTACTATACAGAAAGCTGTTTGTTATGCTGAGCATTTCGGGCAAATTAAGTCAGTTTTGTCCCATTTTACACTGATGGGTGAAGAGGGACAGCAGGTGTCTTATGGATACACCTCCCTAATGTTTTCCAGCCGAATCAGAGAAGATTCGATGAGCAGGAACAGCACCATTGTCAACTGGAAGAGCATGCCTTTCATACTCTAGAAGCCCGAGTGCAGTGTTCCTCTATTCTAATGTTCGAGACCTAATCTCACTTAAGTACCTCACATTGCGCCTGGCTGAATGACCTGATCTCACCTTTTATATATGCCAACCTCTGGTGACTCACTTCTCATCAGTACTTAGTTTTCGGTCTCATCTACAAGTCACAGTGTTCCAGACATGGATCTAACGGAAGTCGATTTACACTGTTGTTTAATGGATGTGTTTTGTGATTATTTTCTCAACGAATCCACAGCCATTGACGTGGCTGAAGCGTGGACGACCGGTTTCGTCTTCCCTGCTTAGAAAACCTCCGTTTTCTATCTCTGCTGGGGAGGATCTGAACGAAGGCATCACGGTCGTTGTACAAGACGCTGTTGTAGCTTCATCGTAATCTGTAATGTCTATGTACTCTTATTTTTATATATGACAACTTTTCTAAAGTGCATTTTAAACATTTAAAATTCCTTTTAATTCGTCAATGCTTGAATGTATGTGTATGGAAATTATTGAAATAAATGTTCTAAAATATGCTTAGTTTATTTTGCCGAATATCAGTTTACTTTGGCATAAGCAGTCGGATACATAATCTGTCACTGAGAATTTGTTACATTCCAATCAATATATGGAGAATACCCCGAGGTGGATCAGGGCCTCATCAACCAGTCTGTTTCTGCTGGCCGCCTGCAGACTGATGTATGAACCACAACCCGGCTTGTCAGGTACAGACTTTAGGTGTCTATCCAGCTCCCTCTTTAAGACAGAAAGGGATCTATTGTTAATCACTCTAATGTATGCTGTGACATTTTGCAGCTAGAGTGTGATGATCGTTGCTTTTGCAATTTAGGCAAGTTGGTGTCGGTGGAGCAGAGGCGGTGCAAGACCTAAAATCATGGCCTTCACATCCACAGGTTGTGCAGAACTTCTTTTCTTTCACAGAACAGTCTCTGGTGTTGTGTACATACGAGTAACAATGTTGAATGTAGTGGTATCTCTCAACTTCGATGTAATTGGGGCTGATGAAATAGTAATAAACAGCAAGACCGTCAGCCAAAGCAGTGGCAGCCATGTTCACATCTGTGAACGTGAGTTTGAGCATGGACGAAGCTGCAGGTATTTTCATGATGCTCTACACTCTTGCCCATGAGTTTTGATCCTCAATGGATGTCTTGAGTTCATCGACTGGTTAAGATGTGAGAAGCTAATCAAGTTTCTTTAGGAAGACTGTCCTCTTGCTCTGAGAGCTGGAGATGACATGACAGTGAATCCTCGAGCAGAGAAGTGGTAGTGGCTGTTGTAGTGAGTAACTTCTCAGCTTCCTTATCATCGTTACACGCGACAATGAAGGCCTCCTTTAGTGTCAATATGGTTTTGAACTTCACCTGCAGCCCACCCCTAACGGCGGCTGCAAGAGCAAGTTTCGAGGAATCATTCACAGTATGAAGACGTAGGTATAGATTCACCTCCCCAACGGGGATCGCAGGGAGACTGAATGAGGAGAGTCACAGCTGCTGTGACCGCACTTATATATTCTATTCAATTCTGGGTATCTTATATAAATACGAAATATTAGCAAAATTTATTGTTTTATGTAAACCTAACCAAAAAACAGAAAACAGTGTGAAAAAAATATAAAATTTTCTTTATTAAGAGGAACTAATATAAAGACATCTGATTATTTGTTTTCTCAAAATATATTTCTTTAAATATATTATATGGTTGAAACTTCATTTGCAACAATTCGAAATAATCGTTCCCAGCAAATTAGCTAAACGTTGCTTAAAATAATTCTTCCGAAATAAACTATGTTATAAACTATCATGTTTGGGGAAATATACCATGAACCTTCACAAACAAATGGTTTTAACTATTACCATAATATTTTAAGGGGTGGACCGGTAAGCCAGCGGAAGAACTCTATCAGATGACCACATACTCCATCAGCGGGTCATCATCTGACTAAGACCGGAGTCTGGAAACGTTTGTCCTGTTTCCTGAGGAACCTTACCTAACCTTGAACCTACATGAAAGGTCACCAACTGGCCAAGACCCGGGCCAAGACAGTACCACGAACCTCATCCAATCCTTGAACATATGCAATTTTAATTTGTTGGCTTATCCTAGGGCCTATGTATTTTAAACAAGTAAATAAACATTAAATTACATACCAAAATGTGACACTCAACTTTTAATTAAGAAATAATCATACACGCAGCCTCAATAAAACTAATGAACGTATATATGTGATGTAAGAATGAGTGTTTATGTGTATATGAATACATATATGCAAAAAGATCACAGTAAACAGGTGATAGCACACTTTTACAAAATAAAAGCGAATTTCCAAGCGCTTTCGTGATCTCACAATCAAATTCCTATAAATAAAAGAAGAGCAGAATTTTTATTAAGCCGACATATCTCATTCGCCATTACACCCGTCCCATTATGATACGGGTGGGAGTGACAAGAATCTGTCACGCCCCTGGCGGAGGTGTTCGGGGGTCAATGCCCCCGCGGCCCAGTCCGTGACCAGGCCTCAGAGTTGATCAGGGCCTGATCAACCAGGTTGTTACTACTGGCTGCACGTAAACCGACGTTTGAGCCACAGCCTGGCTGGTCAGAAACCGACTTTAGGTGCCTGTCTAGTGCCTTCTTTAATACAGTTTATGTATGCTGGGAGGCCGTTGAACAATCTTGGGCCCCTGACATTTATTTTGCTGTCTCTTAGCGTACTCGTCGCTGCCCTGTTTTTCATTGGGGTGATGTTGCATCTCCTGCCAAACAGTTTGCTTTCGTAGGGAGGGATTTTCCTGTGCACATTTGGGACCAGTTCCTCTAGGATTTTCCAAGTGTATATTATCCTGTGTCTTTCTCGCCTGCGTTCCACAGAGAACTGTGAAGGAGCAACTGCTCTATCAGACCCTCAAATAATATTTGATAGGACTGATTCCTTCTTATGGAAATAAAAAATAGAAAAATCAATGGTAACAGATAAATTTATTAGTAGCATGCAAAACAATATATAAAATAATTAAACGAATATAATCCTACTTGAAGCAGATAACGAAAAATTAAATATGTAAATAATTATTGTGAATCAAAGCTAATATGTAAACATAAGAAAATTAATAATATAACAGATGGATGGACTTCCGCAACGCCGCTGTTCAAGGCACGTAGCTCTTGACTCGCTTGGGGGTTGGAATGCTGAGCCAGTATGGATGTACGTGGTCAATGTTGGACGTGACTTGTGACCTCTTAATAGAATGTGACCCCAACAAGTGTACAGGTTCTGTAGATCTGAGGTACTTGGTTTGTTGGAAGTTTTCTTCAACTAAATGAAAAGTTGGTCTTTTAACAAATGGAGAATTTCTCTAGAACGGTATGAAGATTACAGCGTATCAAACACGAGTGAAAGAGGAACTGTAGAGTTCTTTTAAATATGGAGAGAGCCACACAAATGATGAGTTTTGTTATAGATGCGTCGATCCTGCTACCTGCCTTGTCTTGCTTGTATTGGATGACCCAAGCCGGCAATAAAACCAATAAAAAAGAAACAAAAATACAAATCTGGAAAAGAAGTCACTCATATGATAGGCATAAGGCCTTTAAAGAAATGGTGAGGACAAAGAGGTTTACGTTAACTATGTTAGTCAAATCAGGTACAGCTGAATTCAATAACAGAAGATATCAGAAACAAGAGTGAAGCTCTTGTTTAAACTGATTTAACCACAACCCAACAAAATAAATTGCTTAACAGGAATGGATTGGATATTTACAGACATGATGGGAGCCGAGAATCAAATGACTGCAATCCAGTCAGAGTGTTCCACGTCAACTCCCACAGGGAGGAACGGGGTAGTAGAGTATTGGTAACAATGCAAACTACTTTCAGAACAAGCATTCTGCCAATCAAACTACCAACACCACTCATTCATATTTCCCTTACTATCTAAAGAACTTTTCCCTCACAAGTACAAATCAAAGGACCGTTCCCAGTAATTTAGGTGCTCTACTCTAATTATACGTGCAGTGGAAGCTCTCTGAATATTCTCCACGTCTGCAATTTCACCTGCCTTCAAAGGGGCATTTAGTTTACAGCAATATTCCGGCCAAGAGAGAACAAGTGATTTAAAAAGAATCAACATTAGCTTGGCATCACGAGTTATGATGGTTCTCATTTTCCTTCCCTATCATTTTCCTAGTACATGTGGTAGATACATTGGTGTAATATTTGAGAGTGAGATCTTCTGACATTATAACTCCCAGGGCCTTCACAATAGTTTTTTGCCCTGCCTATTGTGTTACTGGAATGTTTATACTCTAATAGTTTTTATTTTCTCGAGCTTTCCATAGCAGAGTAATATAAATTTATCTTCACTGAACTTCATATTGCTTTTTATGCGCAAATATAATTCAGAACTGAATTAATTAGATCGCAAGTGGTTAAAAAAAAGGTGATCGAGACGGTACATTAGGCAATTGAACTTTCGCGAACGGAAGTGAGGAAAAACAAACATATTGTCAGAACTTCCCATAGAAAAAGAAAAAAATTAAATGCAAGATGGACATAAAGAGGGAATGTATAGAAGGATCGTAAAGGTCATTAGGGTGGACAAAATATTGTAGACAATGGGCATCACACCAATGATGCAAAGACAGAACATTCGCTTTGCATATAGGTTCTCGAAAGGAGAGGAATGAAAAGCACATAAAAGCAAACGCAATCTCTGATAAATTGCAACAAATTTACAAGGAGCCACCAGACTATAATTGGTCGTCATATCCCAGTCTCGATAATATTAGGGAAGAATGAAGACAAGAGTTCTTGCATCAGCTCCCTAAGAAAGATTGGCAAATGTTTTATGTTCTGCTGACTATGACAATTTTTTTTTTCAGGGAGATAATGTGAGGTTTCCATGACATACGTTAAAATAAAATGCCAAGAATCCGGACCGTAACTCGTTCAAAAATACAGCATCCATACAGGTATATCGAGGTATTAGAAACAACAATGAGTCTAATAAAAGTAATATAATGTGTTTTAGTAACAGAAATATTAAACTTATCAGTCGTTGTCCAGTGAGAAACGGTTTCGGTAGCATTATGGGGAGAGGCTGCTTACTACGTCACTGATACCGAGTGTAAAATGAGTGGTGATTAGAATACAATACTGAACGGCATACTGAGATGAAAATTTTTAATTAATCCGGAAAGAGAATTCTAAGACAAGAATCTTTTATTTTTTTTATTTTATTAAACAAACTTACATACATTATAACATACACTGACCGAATACAACAAAATCCAAACAAAATTTACATAGTAAAAATATGAACACTCAAAACTTAACTTTACTTTAACAATATTAAAAAACATCATAAACCAAAAAACAAATTGTCATCCTAACATTAGACAATATCAAACATCAAAATCAAGCATCAGACACCAAAAGGTGTATTTATTTATGACAGTGCAATACATTTTCATTATCAATTTACAACTAAACAGTTTAACTCCAACACCCACAAAAATAGATGAAATCTGCTCAATAAAACCTAAAAAGTACAACTTGTTAAAACCACCCAAAAGAATATTGTTACCATCTTCCCCTTCCAACCTGTGTCACCACACCAGGTTATTACACCCAAAAAATTGTCTGTAACTAACCACAAAACATTTCAACATACCACACTCCCAACCCGAGCCATAAAACATTATAGGCTCTCACAAAATAAAGGATCAACTGATCACTAGCAGTCATACACAACATAAAAGCCGTACATTGAACCCAAAACATAAAGGCTTCAAAACAACTCACAACAAACCATTCACTCTTAATGCTACAAAATATTAACACAACCATAAAAACTTCCACTTCCCACACATTCCATCCTTTCACACTTGACAAACAACAAACCAAACATCTTCTCATAACACTTCACCAGTGCAGGGTAAAGTAAACAAAACCAAAACATATACTACCTCAAACATACCGGGATTCCTTGCATAACACCAAACAACACACATGCATGTCCACAGGAACACAGCCGAGACAGAATTAAACCAAAACCCACCCCCCCCTTCTAAAAAAACTACAGCTATACCCTCCTCCCTACACCTACCAACACATCCCGTACACCCCACCCACCCTAAAACCAAACTAAAATAACCTCAACAACCCCTCCACTGTCAAAACTCTATATGCTGTCGGAAAAAAACTCTCCCAACTCCCCCCATAAATCTCCCTATTCCTACATTTCGTTCTAAAAATTAGGGCAGCCAAAGCTTTGACCACCACCCTCACCTCCAAACCCCTCATACTCCAAAACACGAAAATATAATCCAAAACTATGTACGTCAAAGCCCTACGCACACTTTCCGAGTAATCACCCATATCTAAACTTAAAGCACGCAACACGGACACACCCCTCCCACCAATCAAACTCAACCCCCTACCCAATCCCGCACCTTTCCCATGTCCCTACAAAAATACACCACATGAAACGCCGTCTCCCACTCCCCACATTTATCACACTCCCCCTTATTTGTCATACCCATCATAAAAAGCTGACTCTTCGCTACCAAAATCCCATTCAAAAACTTAAAACCCACCTCCCGAACTCTTGGTCGAACCTTAACCTTCCTAAACCACCAGCAAATACTCTTCCATTCATACAAAGGGAAAGTTTCCTCTCCCCACACTACCACCTTCCCTACACCCACCCTATCCAACCTACTCGCTCGTACCTTTACCGAATCCTGAACCACCATAAGAAACCGAAGGACCCCCTCACAACCCACCAACTCTCTCCCTCCCCACCACTTCCTCGCCTCCCTCATCACCCCTCCTATGCACCTACCCCCTGTCCCCCAGTAAATTGAAATTCCTGCTTCAAAAAAACACTGCGCAGCCTCAGTCTTAGTGGAACCAAACCCAAACCCCCACATTTAACTCTAGTTTCCACCACATCCTTATTTAACCAGTGCCTACCCCTTCCCCACACAAAATTATAAACTCCCTTTTCCAACCTACGAACATCCCCCTCCAACAAAGGTAAAACTGCCCCCCTAAACCATAACTTACTGTATACTAAAACATTCACCACAACAACTCTTTGTAATAAATTTACCTCCTTCACCCCCCAACCCTTCATCCTATCCAAAGCTTTATCTACCACCTCCCTAGAATTCACCTCCCTTGCCCTGACTAGGTTACCACAAAATACTATACCACAAACTTTCAACTCCTCGACGCAAGACCATCCCTCCCTTACCCCCAACGCTTCCCCTATCCAACTTCCTACCTCTAACAAAACCGATTTACTCCTATTGACACTCATGCTCGTCACCTTACCAAACCTAACCACCAAATCACTCGATGTTACCAACAACGTGGTATCATCTACGTAACCTATTATTTCAGCCCTGCACCCCCACCCTCCCCCCTCTCTTGCTCCCCTTTCTCAACCAACCGAAAAAAGGGGTCCTGCAAAAACGCAAAAAGGATCTGAGATAAAGGACACCCCTGACGAATTCCTCTACCCATACCTACTGCCCAACTAATCCTGCCATTAATTTGTACCTTAAGCAAGGCCTCAGCATATAAAATTCGAACCCAACCCACTATTTCCTCACCAAAACCCTGTCTCCTCATAATCTCCAACAACGCTAACCTATCATAAGCCATAGCCCAATCCAAACCCAACACACCTCCTTCACCACAATCTTCTATAAAACCCTTAATCCTCCTATGTCCCAGTCTCATACTCCTCCTTGGGATCCCAAATTGCCCCTCATGCAACCAACCCTTCAAACCCCTCTTAAGCCTATTTGCCAAAATCTTTGCGAAAATTTTATAATCTGTGCACATCAAAGCAATTACTCTATAATCCTTAAGACCCTTAGGTCCCTCACGTTTAGGGACCAATACCACCACCCTGTTCTAACTGACTCTGCAAGCACCTCCCCCTCCCTCATTTCATTAAAAACCTTTACCAAGACCTCTCTCAGCACATCCCAATACATTACATACACCTCACCAGGCAAACCATCAATCCCTGGCGTCTTCCCCATACGTAATCCTTTTACCGCCTCCCAAACCTCCTCCTCAGTAATTTCCCCATTTAACTCCCTCATCTCCTCACCACTCACTCTCTCCTCTATGCTACTTAACACTTCCTCCCCTATAGTACAAGCATCCCCCTCCTCCCTCATAAATTTTTTCTCATACCACAATTCCGCATACCCACTCATCGCTTCAGTCGTACTTTAAACCCTACCCTTCTCATACCCCCCAAACTGTCCTCAACTTCCAACGACCCTATTGTCATACGTTCTCTCCTCCTACGAAATTGCCTCAGAACCACCGCCAATGCCCTATCACCCCACAACACTTCCTCCATGCCACTCCTAACTCTTAACGCTTGAAACCGATCATTCTGGATATCCCTTAAAGCCACCCTAATACCCTCCCAAACTCTCGCCACTCCCTACCCCCCCTCCACCTCCAACGTCCCTCAATAACCCCTTTTAAATACCATTGATACCCAAATCTATATCGCGCATCTTCCCTACCCACCTTTTCAAAAAATTCCTTAATGGCAAGTTTTCCACATTCATTCCACCACTTCGCCACCCCAACAATAAAACACAAAACCTTCCACCACCCCTAAAAATCAACCTGCCACGCTAGCCTCTTCAACATCCCCACATTGAGCTTCCAATAACTTTGAAACACCTGCACCGCCCCCTCCCACCCTAATTGTGCCAAAACACCTTTGTGGTCCGAAAACCCAACATCTATGCATTCCACCTTCTCCACCACCACTACTTTTGAAACATATATCCTATCTAAACGGGCTGCATACTGACCCCTACTAAACGTGTACTCCACCAGGTTATTCCCACCTCCCACTACGTCCACCACCCCCACTGCACACTAAACCTCCCGCAAGATCCTCACAACTTGCCCCGAACCTCTCGGTTCCACATCCTTGAGTCTAATAATACAATTCCAATCTCCCCCGATGATAGCTACTTGAGGCAAACCCCTTATAACATAAATTAACTCTTCCCTCACAAAATTATCCTTCACATGCAAAGTAGGAACCGCGGGCATATAAACCCCAATAAAACTAACATTAACCACTCCCCATCTACCATCCACCCTGACCACTCTACCCTTCTTCCCATGACCCCAAAACAAAAGGACTACCCTCCCTCACCCCCACCCCCACACCCCCTTTTAGGACAGCAGACCCCCCCACAAAGACCTGAAACCCTTCAGAAACAACTCATTACCCTTCCTAAAATTATGTTCTTGGAAAAAAACTACGTCTATCTTAAGCCTACGTAAGGTTTCCTCTACCCACCTACGCTTGACCTCATTCCTGAGGCCATTCACATTTATACTTAGACACCTGAAAATAAAGGCATAGGTTTACCCTTCTGTTTTGCTTGCTTCCTGTCATTCTTATCAGTTTATCCAACCTTAGTACCACACTTTTTGTCACCTACTACTTCCTTATTCACTCTGGTACTACCATTTCCTCTAATACCAGCAACATTACCACGTACCACCTCTGACCAAACCTTTTTCCCCGGTCTCTGCCCAGGAGTGAGGATGTCATTTTCCGCATCCTCCCCAGTTCTCTTTCTCGATTCCACCTTCTCCATTTCCTCCTCTGCATCCTCCTGCTGTCTATGGACCTCCACCTCCACCTGTACCACAGTCGCTGTAGCTCCACTACTTTCAATCTGATCCAAAGATGACAGCAAAGTTTCCACCCCACCACCCACACCCTCCCCACTCCCCAAATCCATACTCTCACCTCCCAACAACTCATTCAAATCCTCCAATATAGCAGCCTCATTTACCACACAATGAACGTCCTCATGTTGTTCCTCAGTCTCCTGAGGCAGCCGCTGATCCTTCAAATTCTGCTCTTCTCGACTCTGCATCACTTCCTGTTCTGCCTGCTCCACTTCCTCACTCCACTGTCTTCTTCCCTGCCCTCCTTCAGGTTGACTTTCCATGGCACCATCCTCCAGTACCACGCCCTTACGCCTCCTCCACACTCTTGCCTGCAGGTTCGACAGTCCCACGTCGTCGATCCTCCCGTCTCCTCACACACTCAGCCGCCAGATGTCCAGGCTGCCCACACAGTCTACATGTACGTACCTGCCCTTCATACGTCACATAAACCTGTGTACGGAAACAATCCACCATTACATAAGATGGTATGGGCTTGCGCAATGTCATTTTAACTGAATAAGTTCCCTCCAAAAGACCTGCATATAGCCCCTGCGCCCATCTGCCAATATTGACTGCATGAATGACACCAAATAACTTAAAAACGTCCCGGATGTCCTCCGGTCCAATTTCAAAGGGAACATTCTGTACTTTAATCCATTTGTAGATAGCCGACACAACCCGTAAGCATACCTCTACACCAGGATTCACCATCATTCGTTGATCCTGATATGCGTCCACCACCCTCTGATATGCTTCCGTGCTTGCAAATTTCACAAACAGCCTATTTGCACCATTGATCGATATCCCGTAAAGATCTGCAAGTGTCACATGGTATGTGTCGCGAAGAACCGCAGGTAGTATCACATCCGCATTCGTCGAATAGACCGCTCCTTGTATAAACTCAACACATACTGTGTTAACTCGCCGCCGGTAGCCTTCCGCCATCTTTGCTGAAAATATAATTTCCAATTGCTACCACCAGGGGCTGACCAACACGTCCGCACACCACCAGTGCTGGACGCGGAATCTCAAGAAAATTAACGAGAAAAACAGGCAAATTACCTGGAAGGCCTAACGAGAGTCCTGGGGTTATAATGTTATAATGGAAGGAAAGTGTAATACACTTTTTCACTTTAAAAAAATGAGATAACCAAGTGTTTAATAACACAGGCATTACGACAATAGTATCGAAACAAAGCAAATGTTCAGTAGTAGAATGGAAATTCACGAACGACAAATTGGTTTGTGGAAAGACAACATTCGTCTCTAAATACAACACCAAACCTCTGTTTACTAGATGTTCCATTAACCTGCAATCTGCACTAGCAAAAACAATGAGTCGTTAGTTAAGAACATTAGAACATAAGAAAGATGGAACACTGCAGCAGGCCTACTGACCCGGAGTTACATGGACTACCTGGAGTTAACCCTCTCCAGGTAAACTCCAGGTAGTCAGGTCACTTCTACTTAAAGAAGAAGCACTGCATAAGACGTAGTAGCAGAAGCTAGTCCGGTCCATTTCACACCCACTCGTGTATTTATCTAACCAGCATGTGATCCAGGAATTCCAGCGGTACAGTCATTCACGCTGACTCCAAGTCAACGATAAAAAACAACGTATTTATTATCACTTCAATATGGAGCACTCTTCAGACAGTCGAACCTTCCTGTACCTCTGGTGCAGGACGATCAAGTCTGCTGCAGTGTTTCTCCATCATGTTATTATGGATTGTAGACAATTTGTGCAGAGTTGAAAACTGAACACTAGCTTCAGGGCTGAAGCATGGACGACCGGTTTCATCTCCGCTGCTTGAGAAGAACCTACGTTTTCTATCACTGCTGGGGAGGATGTGAACGAAGGCATCAAGGCTGTTGTTGCTTCAATGTAATCTGTAACGTCTATGTACACTTATTTTTATATTTGACAACTTTTCTAAAGTGCATTTTAAACATTGAAAAATCATTTTCATTCGTCGATGCTTGAATGTATGTGTATGGAAATTGTTGAAATAAATGTTCAAAGATATGCTTCGTTTATTTTACCAATTATCAGTTTACTTTGGCATAAGCAGTCAGATAAGTAATCTGTCGTTAAGAATTTAGTACCTTCCAGTATATACCTGGAAAATACCCCGAGGTATAACAGGGTCTCATCAACCAGTCTGTTTCTGCTGGCCGCCCGCAGACCGACGTACGAACCACAACCTGGCTTGTCAGGTACAGACTTTAGGTGTCTGTCCAGCTCCCTCTTAGTTAGTTAGTTAAGACTCTCAGGTAAGGAACCACTAGGGGCGAGGGGGAAGTGGGGACAGAAGAAGAATAGCCGGTGAGAGGAAGAGCTGAAGTAGAAGAGAAAGAGTCAGGACTAAACCCAACAGTCTAGCTCCCTCTTTAAGACAGAAAAGGGTATATTGTTAATCACTCTAATGTATGCTGGGAGGCAGTTGAGCAGTCATGGGCCTGTAACACATATGTTGTGTCTTAGCGTACTCATAGCACCAGTGCTTTTCCTTGGGGTGGGGGCGGGTATTTTGCACCGACTTCCGAGTCTTTTGTAGAGTGATGTCGGTGTGATGAGTTGGGACTAGTCCCTCTATGATTTTAAAAGTATATATTATCAAGTACCATTTTAGTGTGTGCTCCAATTAGTTCAATTCAAGGGTCTTCAACCATTCCCAGAAATTTAGGTGTTTTATGGCACTTATACTTACAATTACCATCGTAACTCAAAATTATCATAACTCCAGTCCATCACAACTCAAAGGACCACTGTACCATTACCAAATTATCTCATCTTAAATGTTAACTGTAATTCTGTAATAAAGCTTAGCTTTTATTGAATCATTGTATTAAATTACATTTTAAGGGGGAGACCGGTAAGCCAGCGGAAGATCTCGGTCAGATGACCACAAGCTGCAACAGTGGGTCATCATCTAAGACCGGAGTCAGGAAACATTTGTCCTGTTTCCTGAGGAACCTTACCTAACCTTGAACCTACACGCCATGTCACCAACTTGCCAAGACAGTACCACGAACCTCATCCAATCCTTGAATGTACTCAATCTTAATTTGTTGGCTTATCCTAGGCAATTTAAACATGATATTATATAAAAATACGTATTAGATTACTTACCAAGAAGTGACACTCAACTTTAAGAAATAATCATATGAGCAGCCTAAATAAAACTAATGAATGTATATGTGTTATGTAAGAGTGAATGTATATCTGTATATGAATACATATAAATGTGTATACGAATACATATATATGCAAAAAGATCACAGTAAACAAGTGATATCACACTTTCCCAAAAAGAAGTGAATTTACAAGCGCTTTCGTGATCTCAAATAATCAAATTCCTATAAATAAAAGTAGAGTAGAATTTTAATAAAGCCGAGATATCATCTCATTCGCCATTACACCCGGTCCATTATGATGCGGGTGGGAGTGCCAAGAATCTGTCACGCCCCTGAAGGGGGTTCGGGGGGTCAATGTCCTCACGGCCCAGTCCGTGACCAGGCTTCACAGTGGATCAGGGCCTGATCACTGGCTGCACATAAACAGACGTTTGAGCCACAGCCTCGCTGGTCAGAAACCGACTTTTCGGTGTCTGTTCAGCGCCTTCTTGAATACAGCCAGAGGTAATCACGCTTATGTATGCTGGGAGGTAGTTGAACAATCCTGGGCCCCTGACACTTATTGTGTTCTCAGTGTACTCGTGGCTGCCCTGCTCTTCATTGGGGTGATGTTGCATCTCCTGCCAAGCAGTTTGCTTTCATAGGGAGTGATTTTCCTGTGCACATTTTGGACCAGTCCTTCTAGGATATTCAAAGAGTATAATATCAAGAATCTTCATCGACCTCGTTCCACAGAGAACTGTGAAGGTGCAACTGCTCTACCAGACCCCTCAAATAATATTTCTTAGCATTGATTCCTTATGGATATAAAAAAATAGGAAAATCAATGGTAACAGATAAATTGATTAACATGCAAAACATAATACAAACTAATTAAACATTAATATAATCCTTCCTGAAGCAGATAATGAAAAATTAAATATATAAATAATTCTTGTGAATCAAAGCTAATATGTAAACATAAAATAAATAATATAACAGATGGATGGACTTCCGCAACGCCGCTGTTCAAGGCACGTAGCTCTTGACTCGCTTGGGGTTTAGAATTCTGAGCCAGTATGGATGTGAGGTGGTCACTGATCGACATGACTTTTGACCTCTGAACAGAAGATGACCCTAACAAATGTACAAATTCGGTAGATCTGAGGTACTTGGTACTTCGGATGTTTTGTCTTAAGGGATAGAATTGCTATTCAACCAAATAAAAAGTTGGTTTTGTAACAAATAGAAAATGGCTGTAAAACGGTATGAAGATTACAGCATATCAAACAAGAGTGGAAGAGAAACTGTGGGGTTCTTTTAATATGGAGAGAGCCACTCAGGTTATCCAGTTAGATCTGTGTGACTCGATAAAGCGAAGTGTGCGAAACGTTGTCAATAAAGGATCACATTATACTGCTTATGTGCTTATCTTTCCATTGTGTCGGTATTTTATACCATTTATTTCCACGGTTTTACAAAGGGGCGTTCCTGTCTTACGAATTTACTAACTTTTTTCACTAAGGTGTTTGAGAAGGTAGATCATGGTAATGAATATGATATTGTGTATATGGACTTCAGTAAGGCTTTCGATAAAGTTCCACATCAGAGGCTACTGAGGAAACTTAAGGCACACGGAATAGGAGGAATTTTTTTTTCCTGAGTAGAGGCATGGTTGACAAATAGACGGCAGAGAGTTTGCATAAATGGAGAGAAATCAGAATGGGGGCACGTCTCAAGCGGTGTTCCACAGGGGTCAGTTTTGGGCCCCCTGTTGTTTAAAATTTACATAAACGACATAGATGAGGGAATAAATAGCAACATAAGTAAATTTGCTGATGACACCAAAATAGGCCGTCCAATTCATTCAAATGAGGACATTAAAGCACTCCAGGATGATTTGAATAGACTGATGCAGTGGTCGGAGAAGTGGCAGATGCAGTTTAATGTAAACAAATGCAAAGTTCTAATTGTTGGGCAGGACAATAACCATGCCACATATAAACTGAATAATGTAGATCTTATTACTTGTGATTGCGAGAAGGATTTAGGAGTTCTGGTTAGTAGTAATCTGAAGCCAAGACAACAGTGCATAAGTGTTCGCAATAAAGCTAACAGAATCCTTGGCTTCATATCAAGAAGTATAAATAATAGAAGTCCTCAGGTTGTTCTTCAACTCTATATATCTTTGGTTAGGCCTCATTTAGATTATGCTGCACAGTTCTGGTCACCGTATTACAGAATGGATATAAATGCACTGGAAAACGTACAGAGGAGGATGAAAAAAATGATCCCATGTATCAGAAATCTATAATTTCCTAACATGTAGAACACAAACTGTAGTAGTCAACAGAGTAAAGTCTGAGGCAGCTACTGTGAAAAGCTCTGTTCCACAAGGCACAGTACTTGCTCCCATCCTATTCCTCATCCTCATATCAGACATTGACAGGGATATAAGCCACAGTGCTGTGTCTTCCTTTGCAGATGACACCCGAATCTGTATGACAGTGTCCACCGTTGAAGACACTGCAAGACTCCAAGCAGACATAAACCAAATCTTTAAATGGGCTGCAGAAAACAATATGAAGTTCAATGATGAGAAATTTCAATTACTCAGATACGGAAAACGTGAAGAAATTAAAATCTCATCGGAGTACAAAACTAATTCCAACCACACAATAGAGCGAAAAACTAATGTCAAAGACCTGGGAGTGATCATGTCAGAGGATCTCACCTTCAAGGACCATAACAATGTAGCAATTGCATCTGCTCGAAAAATGACAGGATGGATAATGAGAACCTTCAAAACCAGGGATGCAAAGCCCATGTTGACACTTTACAGATCGCTTGTTCTATCTAGGCTGGAATATTGCTGACCTTGAAAATGTGCAGAGAACCTTCACCGCACGCATAAGTGCGATAAACCACCTCAACTACTGGGAACGCTTGAAGTTCCTAAACCTGTACTCTCTAGAACGCAGGCGGGAGAGATACATTATTATATACACATGGAAAATTCTCGAGGGCTTAGTACCAAACTTGTACACAAAAATCACTCCCTACGAAAGCAAAAGACTCGGCAGGCGATGTAACATTCCCCCAATGAAGAGCAGGGGTGCCACTAGCACGTTGAGGGACAACACAATAAGTGTCAGGGGCCCAAGATTGTTCAACTGCCTCCCAGCATACATCAGGGGGATTGCCAACAAGCCGCTGGCTGTCTTCAAGCAGGCACTGGACAGGAACCTCAAGTCGGTACCTGATCAGCCGGGCTGTGGTTCGTACGTTGGACTGCGTGCGGCCAGCAGTAACAGCCTGGTTGATCAGGCTCTGGTCCAACAGGAGGCCTGGTCACAGACCGGGCCGCGGGGGCGTTGACCCCTGGAATTCTCTCCAGGTAGACTCCAGGTATGAGGATAGACTGAGGGCCCTGAATCTGCACTCTCTAGAAAGGAGTAGAATTAGGGGGGATATGATTGAGATGTATAAATGGAAAACAGGAATAAATGAAGGGGATGTAAATAGCGTGCTGAAAATATCCAGCTAAGACAGGACTCGCAGCAATGGTTTCAAGTTGGAAAAGTTCAGATTCAGGAAGGGTATAGGAAAGCACTGGTTTGGTAATAGAGTTGTGGATGAGTGGAACAAACTCCCGAGTACCGTCATAGATGCTAAGACGTTGTGTAGTTTTAAAAATAGGTTAGATAAATACATGAGTGGGTGCGGTTGGGTGTGAGTTGGTCCTGACTAGCTTGTGCTACTAGGTCAGATGCAGTGCTCCTTCCTTAAGTGAATGTAGCCTGACTTGGCTGGGTCGGGGCATTGGCTTAAGCCTGTTGGAGACTTGGACCTGCCTCGCATGGGCCAGTAGGCCTGCTTCAGTGTTCCTTCTTTCTTATGTTCTTATGTTATGGCAAGGTCGGCTCACGTTCAAAGGACCCCAATGGAAATAAGTCACTGACATTTTTTGGGTTATCATAGGTTCTCTCCACATATACTGGTATTTATGATCATCTATGTAACTGTGTGTATAAATGAATAAACTTACTTTCTTACTAAAAAATAAATGACCTATTTCAACTCTGAAAATAACTGCTGCAAAATCTACACTGACGGTTCTAAATCAACTTAGAACCGTCAGTGTATATTGCAACAACTACAGAATGAGATCGGAAGTGGATAAGAAAAAATGAGCCAGACGGTTCATTTGGCAACTGAACTTTCGTGCACAGAAATGAGGAAAAACAAACATGTATTGTCAGAACTTCCCTTAGAAAAAGAGGAAAGAAATGCAGGATGTACATTTAAAGGGAATGTATAAAAAGATCGTAAAGATCATTAGTGTACAAAATATACGCTTTGTATATCAGCTCTCGACCGGAGTGGAATGAAAACCACAAAAACAAACGCAATCCCTGATAAATTGGAACAAATTTAGAAAGAGAATGCATAATATAATTGGTCGTCATATCCCAGTCGTGATAAAATAAGGAAGAATGAAGATGAGAGTTCTTTCATCAACCCTCTAATAAAGATTGGCAAATGTTTTAAGTTGGTTTGTGGAAAGACAACATTTGTCTCTTAATACAACACCAAACCTCTGTTTACTACATGTTCCATTAACCTGCAATCTGCACTAGCAAAAACGATGAGTCGTTAGTTAAGAACATTAGAACATAAGAAAGAAGAAACACTGCAGCAGGCCTACTGACCTATGCCAGGCATTTCCATGTCACTCCCCGGATAAGACCTGACTACCTGGAGTTAACCCTCTCCAGGTAAACTCCAGGAAGTCAGGTCAATTCTACTTAAAGAAGGAGCACTGCTTAAGACCTAGTACCAAAAGCTATTTCGGTCCACACTCACCCACTCATGTATTTATCTAACCAGCATGTGATCCAGGAATTCCAGCGCTTCACAGTCATTCACGCTGATTCCAAGTCAACGGTAGAAGCACTGCAGTACAAAGCGATAAAGGACGAATTTATTACCACTTCAATATGGAGGACTCTTCAGACAGTCGACGAGCAGGGACGGCGCCATTGTCAACTGCAAGAGCATGCCTTTTATACTCCAGTAGCCCCGGTGCAGTGTTCCTCCATTCTAATGTTCGACACCTCATCACACTTGAGTACCTCACATTGCACCTGACTGAATGACCTGATCTCACCACCTATATAAGCCAACCTCTGGTGACTCGTTTCTCCTCATCAGTGCTTAGTTTGTCAGTCTCATCTACTAGTCACAGTGTTCCAGACATGGATCTAATGGAAATCGATTTAAACTGTCGCTTAATGGATGTGTTTTGTGATTATTTACTCAACGAATCCTCAGCCAGTGACGAGAATCACGTCAACGATGAAGAATTGGAACATGTTTTACAGAATGAAGTCCAAACACAGGACCAGCAAGCTGAACTTCGACAACCGGAAAAAGAAATCCATGACCAATCGCCATCTAACAAAACTTCTAGCAATATATGTTCCACACGAACAGGAAAAAACTTGAAAACCACGGGGCGCCGGGGACATCGGCTGCATCAGTGTCCTAATTGCTACAACATTTATTCTTACGAGCACAATTTTGAGAATCACTTACTCAGCTGCCATCCTCGGACAAGCGTTCGGATGACAAGGTACCTGCTCAGGAACGAAGAACCCGAAGGCTTCACCAGTGTCCTCATTGCAACAAGTCTTTCAAATATAAAAGTAGGCTCGACAGACACTTTCTCACCCATAAGTACAAACAAGTTGGCGAGATCCAGAAAGATGTTACAGTAACGTCTAAGAATTTACCTTCAGGACATACAGCTGTCACACCAAGAAAGGAGGAAGTTTGTGCTGGAGAACGACAGTTTCCTCTTTGTTCCAAGAATTTTACAAACAAACAGTGCTCTGAGGGACACACACTAACTCACCGTTCAAACAGCAAGAAGTCTAAACTCCAGGATCAGGAGTCAGTTGTCCTGCCTCCCAAAAGCGAAGGAAAATGAGCATTTATCAATGCCCTTATTGCTCCGAGATTTACAAGCGCAAAGCTAAGTTGGAGCAACACCTGCGGAATACACACCGAATCTTGGCTGTCCAAAGCGTGGCCATCAGTGTCCTCGTGCTCCAAGGTCTTCGAGTACAAGTCATGGCTTGACACGCACCTTCTTTCTCACAAGTCCAAGATGAACTCCCATCGTTAGGTAAGTGGCATTCGTTCTCATATCACAATTTTTGTTGCCGCCTTCCTGAATTAACCCTGTACATTAGAGCAATAGTTAACAGGGTTTTTTATTTAAATAACTTTTATTATATTTTTTTAATTCCTGGTTAAACTTGATTTTTTTTACAGATCCTTGGTGAGATACGATACACCCTAACTCAGAATATGATTGTGGCACCTCTTAAAGGATCTCTGTCACAACCCACAGGAGTGCCTCCTCAAACCCCCGGTGCTACACGGGTGACCTCATGGACGCACCAGGTCACAGCTACCCGCCGAACCTACCTGTACCTCTGGTGCAGGACGATCATCACGTCTGCTGCAGTGTTTCTCCATCATTATGGATTGTAGACTGTATGTGCAATGAGAGTTAAAACTGAACACTAGCTTCAGGGCTGAAGCATGGACAACCGGTTTCGTCTCCCCTGCTGGTGAAGAACCTACGTTTTCTCTCTACTTGGGAGGATCTGAACGAAGGCGTCAAGGACGTTGGACAAGACGCTGTTGTAGCTTCTCCGTACTTCTTTTACATGACAACTTTTCTAAAAATGCATTTTAAAAATTTAAAATTTATTTTCATTCGTCGACGCTTGAATGTATGTGTATGGAAATTATTGAAATAAATGTTCTAAAATATGCTTAGTTTATTTTACCGATTATCAGTTTACTTTGGCATAAGCAGTCAGATACGTAATCTGTCACTACGAATTTACTGACTTTCAATCTGTACCTGGAGAATACCTCGAGTTGGATCTGGGCCTTATCAACCAGACTGTTACTGTTAAGTAAAAGGACACAAATTCAACTAATGTGACATTTTATTGTGGCAACGTTTCGTTCACCAGCTTGAGAAAGCTCCTGGTGAGCGAAACGTTGCCACAATAAAATGTCACATTAGTTGCATTTGTGTCCTTTTACTTAACATATTGTCGGTAATTCTACCAATATTATTACAGACTGTTACTGCTGGCCGCACGCAGACCGAGATCAGAACCACAGCCCGGCTGGTCAGGTACAGACTTTAGGTGACCATCAATCTCCCTCTTTAAGAAGGAAAAAGGTCTATTCGTAATCCCTTTTATGAATGCTGCTAGGCAGTTAAACAGTCTTGGGCCTGTGACACATTATGTTGTGTCTTAGCGTACTCAGGGAAACTTTGCTTTTCCTTCGGGATTGATAGGGGGGGGTATGTTCATCGACTTTCGTGTATTTTCTTTCGTAGGGAGTGATTTTGATGTGATGATTTGGGGCTAGTCCAAGGATTTTTCAAGTATACATTATCAAATATCTGGCTGTCTTCAAGAAAGCGCTGGACTGGCACCTAAAGTCAGTACCTGACAAACCTAGCTGTGGTTCGTACGTCAGTGTGTGCGGCCAGCAGTAACAGCCTGGTTGATCAGACCCTGATCCACCAAGAGGCCTGGTCTCAGAACGAGCCGCGGGGGCGTTGACTCCTGAAACTCTCCTGGTAAACTCCAGGTAGCCTGTATTCCGAAGAGTGCAAATCAAGGGCCTTCAACCATTGCCAGTAATTTAGGTGCTTTATGGCACTTATAGATACAGTGAAATTTCTCTATATTCCACAGGTCTGCAATTTCGCCTGCCTTGGAAGTTGCCTTTAGTGTTTACCTGTTGTTTACCTGGAGAGAATTCCAGGGGTCAACGCCCCCGCGGCCCGGTCTGTGACCAGGCCTCTTGTTGGACCAGAGCCTGATCAACCAGGCTGTTACTGCTGGCCGCACGCAGTCCAACGTACGAACCACAGCCTGGCTGGTCAGGTACCGACTTTAGGTGCCTGTCCAGTGCCTGCTTGAAGACAGCCAGGGGTTTCTTGGTAATCCCCCTTATGTATGCTGGGAGGCAGTTGAACAATCTTGGGCCCCTGACACTTATTGTGTAGTCCCTCAACGTGCTATTTACACCCCTGCTGAGTGTACATTATTATTCCAGCGTAAAAAAAATCATGTGATGTGAAGAGTTATCATTTAATTTAATAATAATATTTATTATCTTTATTTCTACTATACAGAAAGCTGCTTGTTATGCTGAGCATTTCGGGCAAATTAAGACAGTTTTGTCCCAGGATGCGACCCACACCAGTTGTGAGACCTGTACCCACTCTGCCTGAGGTATCCCAGCAAGTGAGCCCGTCTCCTGTATTATCCCAGTGCTTAACAAAATAGGGAATAGCAAAAGAAGGTACAAATAAAAATGGGAACTATGGCTGTCGTTTACTTAATAACATAAAGAACGAGAATACATTATATCCTGACAGAGAATTACATACAATAACCATTGACCTATGAGACTTATTACCAGGGGGAAGGGTAGATGTTATCAGTAACACGGACTTATACTCACTCTTAATTCACCAACCAGCTGACCCGAGATTCGCAACGCGCGGCCCACTGCACACCCGCTGTCCAGAGACCTGCTCACTGGACCTGTCACCCACCCTCTGTCTTCTCTAGTCGTTTTCATGACCTTATATGGTGCTCAAAGTATCCCCCTTTCCCATAAGGTGTAGAACACGTGTTACGACCTGACGTCAGGCAAGAACAAAAGATCTGAGGCTTAAGTATGGAGGTGTGGCTGACATCTATTTGCCAAGGTAAGGTGTGGGTAATTAGCTGGATCTCACAACCACACTAACTACATCACACAGTCGACTAACATCCAGGTATCCATTTTACACTGATGGGTGAACAGGGACAGCAGGTGTCTTATGGATACACCTCCCTAATGTTTTCCAGCCGAATCAGAGAAGATTCGATGAGCAGGAACCGCACGATTGTCAACTGGAAGAGCATGCCTTTTATACTCTAGAAGCCCGAGTGCAGTGTTCCTCTATTCTAATGTTCGAGACCTCATCTCACTTAAGTACCTCACATTGCGCCTGGCTGAATGACCTGATCTCACCTCTTATATATGCCAACCTCTGGTGACTCACTTCTCATCATTACTTAGTTTTTCGGTCTCATCTAGAAGTCACAGTGTTCCAGACATGGATCTAACGGAAGTCGATTTACACTGTTGTTTAATGGATATGTTTTGTGATTATTTACTCAACGAACCACAGCCAGTGACGAGAATCACGTCGACGATGAAGAATTGGAACGTGATTTACAAAATGAAGCCCAAACACAGGAGCATCTAGCTGAATTCAGACAACTGAAAAAAAAAATCCATAAGCAATTTCCAACTAACAATTTTTGTTGCAGCCTTCCTGAATTAATCCTGTACATTTTCAATAGCTGACAGGGTCATTTCAATAACTTAACTTAATACTAGTTAAACTTATGATTTTTTTTTTACAGAAGATCCTTGGTGAGGTACCGACTCTCCGTACTTCGGAATACGATTGTGGTACCTCTTGAAGGATCTCTGTCACAACCCACAGGAGTGCGACCCTCAACCTCCGGTGCTAGACGGGTGACCTCAGACGAACCAGGTCACGGGATACCCGCCGAACCTGGTGCAGGACGATCACCACGTCTGCTGCAGTGTTTCTCAATGTTATTATGGATTGTAGAAACTTTGTTGAATGATAGTTAAAAACTGAACATTAGATTCAGGGCTGAAGCGTGGACGACCGGTTTCGTCTTCCCTGCTTAGAAAACCTCCGTTTTCTATCTCTGCTGGGGAGGATCTGAACGAAGGCATCAAGGTCGTTGTACAAGACGCTGTTGTAGCTTCATCGTAATCTGTAATGTCTATGTACTCTTTATTTTTATATATGACAACTTTTCTAAAGTGCATTTTAAACATTTAAAATTCCTTTTAATTCGTCAATGCTTGAATGTATGTGTATGGAAATTATTGAAATAAATGTTCTAAAATATGCTTAGTTTATTATGCCGAATATCAGTTTACTTTGGCATAAGCAGTCGGATACATAATCTGTCACTGAGAATTTATTACCCTCCAATCTATACCTGGAGGAAACCCCCTAGGTGGATCAGGGCATCATCAACCAGTCTGTTTCTGCTGGCCATCCACAGACCGAAGTACGAACAACATCCCGGCTGGTCAGGTGTCTGTCCAGTTTCCTCTAACACAGAAAGAGGTCTAATGTTAATCCCTCTAATGTATGCTGGGAGGCAGTTGAACAGTCTTATGTTGTATTTTAGCGTTCTCAAAGCACCCCTGCTTTTCCTTTGGGGGTAGGGGTGGGTATGCTGCACCGACTTCCGAGTCTTTTGCTATCGTAGGGTCATTTCGGTGTGATGAGTTTGGATTAGTCCCTAGAGTATTTTCCAAGAATATATTATCAAGTATCTTTTAACGGCTTTCAACTATTGCCAGAAATTTAGGTGTTTTATGGCACTTATACTTACAATAAAAATTCTCTATCTTCTACAGGTCTGCAATTTCGCCAGCTTTCGAAGTGGCTTTTAGTGGACGTTATTATTCCAGCGTAAAGAGAACATGTGATTCGAAGAGATTTATCATTGACCTGACATCCCTTATTTTGAATGTTCTCATTATCCATTATATCATTTTCCTATCACATGAGGTAGATACGTTGTTGTGATCTTTGAAGGTGAGATTCCCTGACATTACCACTCTCACGTCCTTCACATTAGTTTTTCGCTGTATTGTGCTATTGATATTTGTTTCATACTCCTATACAGTTTCCATTTACTCGAGTTTTTCATAGCGGAGTAATAGAAATTTGTCTTCACTGAACTTCATATTGTTTTCTCTGTACAAATATATTTCATAACTGAATTAATGAATATTATTAATTAATTATAATTAGTATTATTACAAAAAAACTAAAAGCTAAACCTCAAGGGTCATACAACATTGCAGAAAATGATGAGTTTGTTTTTACTAGAAATACGATGCAGTTAACTGCCTTGATGACAATTATTATAAAGGTTATACAGGTCTCCAGAAAGTTATACCTATATTTTTAATGAAAAAGAGTCTCAACTGTGTAACTGTATTTGTGTATACCTGAATAAACTTACTAAAAAATATATGACCTTGTACAACTCTGTTTGAAAAAAATGCTGCAAAACCTACACTGACGGTTCTAAATCAACTTAGAACCGTCAGTGTATATTGCAACAACTACAGAATGAGATCGTAAGTGGTTAAGAAAAGGGAGCCTGACGGTTCATTAGGTAATTGAACTTTCACGCACTCAAACGAAGAAAAACAAACATGTATTGTTAGAACTTCCCATGATAAAAAGAGTTAAGAAATGCAGGATACATATGTTGAGGGGATGTACAGAAGGATCGTAAAGGTCATTAGTGTACAAAATATCGTAGACAATGGGCATCACGTCGATGATGCAAAGACAGAACATTCGCTTTGCATATAGGCTCTCGACCGGAGAGGAGCAAATATAAAAAACGCAATCCCTGATAAATTGGAAGAAATTTAGAAACAGCCTGCATAATATAATTGGTCGTCATATCCCAGTCTCGATAAGATTAGGGAAGAATGAAAATGAGTTCTTTCAAAACCCTTTAAGAAATATTGTCAAATGTTTGAAGGAGGTTCTGCTGGCTATGACAATTTTTGTTTTTTACATGGAGATAATGTGAGACCGTATCACGTTAAAAAATAAAATACAGCGTATTATAAACAACAGTAGGTCTAAGTAAAAGTAATCTGATGTGTTTTAGGAACAGAAATATTAAACTTATCAGTTGTGGCCCCAGGAGAAACGGTTTCGGTAGCATTATGGGGAGAGGCTGCTTCCTAGGTCACTAATACTAAGTATAAAATGAGTGGTGCTAGAAATACAATCCTGAAGGACATAGTCAGGTGAAAACTTATTTTAATCCCTGACACAATTCTTTCTAAGACAATAAATTTTTGAGAAAAAAAAACATTACCTAGAAGGCCTAAAGAGAGACCTGTGGTTATGATGTTATAATACCAGGAAAAGTCACACATTTTTTACGTTAAAAATGATAAGAAAGTGTTTAATAGCAAGCCATTGCGAATATAGTATCTAAACAGAGTAAATGTTCATTAGTGGATGGATGGGTTCATGTGTTTAGATATGAAAAACAATTCCATGAAAACAGAGAAAAGAGATTTTAAATTCCACAGACGAACTGCTGCTCTTATCGAATATTAGAAGGTTAAGTTGGACGATTATCTCTGCTAATTTTTATATTGTGTGTCATTACCTTGCAAGATATACTTACCTCGGTTAGTTATCTGAGTTATTATTGTGCGAGTAGCATTTGCCTCAGTGTACTACGTTATTACTTTGCGAATTTTATTTATCACTGAGTTATTACTTTGTTGCTTGTATTTGCCTACGTGATAATTATCTCTAATTATTTTGCTGGCCTAACTGATGATACGAGTTATTTATGTTATTACTTTGCTAACTGTAGTTGCCTGGGAAAGCTATCTATGTCATTCTATACCACGGGTGGAAATAAAACACGCGATCAGAGTCATAAAACTCCAGACCGACGCGCTATCCACTGGACCAGCTAGCTACAAGAAGATTCATCCAACTATGTATGTTTCTACACTATAGAAAGGTTAGCATAGGCTCCACTGTGACCACAAATGCAAGTTTTTTACTGACGAATCTCTCGCCAGCGTGGCTGTGACAAACTCTAGCTCAAGTCACTTAAAAACCGTCATCATGACTCAAAAATTAAAATGACACTCTCTGATCGCGGGTTCTATCTCCGCCCGTGGTATTGTATGTTTGCAATTGTGTCATTACGATTTCTTGAGTTATCTATGTCATTACTTTGCTAGCTGTATTTTCCTGAGCAACTTCCATATGTTATTTTTTGTTACCTGTATTTGACCATGTAAGTTGTCTATCATTAATTTGCTAGATGCACTTACCTAGATAAGTTTCAAGGTGTTATCTGGATCATAAACCACCTTTTGACTTATCGGTCACTGACGTTTATTAACTCTGCCATATAAAATTCTCTCTACCCATTAATGGGCGAACTTTGATTCTGGTGAAGGACATACGATCTAAGGAACTGGAACTACCCCTTCCATTCGATGCACCATTATTATTATTATAATCAAATAGAAGCGCTAAACCACAGGGGTTATTCGATGCACCAAATCCTATTTCCTCCCATTCTGCAAGAACTTCATGACCCGGAAGGGTTTAGCCCCTCTCTATGAATGTAAAAAGTGCTCTTATCAGAGTCTGCGGAGACATGTTCTTTTGTGTGTTGAAAATGTTTGGGATACCTGTGTCTGTTTAGTGTTTTTGAGTGTACTATACGTGTGACTGTGTATTGCAACCCGTCCCATAAAACAATCTGTAACAGTCTGTAAACAGCCAATGTAATACTGTTCAATGAAATATGTATTTAATTCTTCATCCGTATCTCTTATTAATTTCTGATGACTTATTGATTTATCCTTTGGTGAACATGTAATACTTCAAAGTACAAATACTTTTTTTTTTGACAATAAATTGTGGTACGAGCTCAGGAACAACAGAAAAATCCATATTTAGTATGTTCTATGAAGAACGAACGAACGAAGGACTCACAGGTAAGAACCCACGTGGAGCGAGGGGAAAGTGGGGACAGACGAAGAATACCTGTGGAAAGGAGGGTCTCGAGTCGAAGATAAAGAGTCAGGACTAAACCCAACCGCTAGGCATTGTAAAGCAGAGGGACGACGACGTACAAGGCACTAGAAAAACAGAACAGTGGCTGGCTGCATCTCGCTTTGTGGGTGAAATTCAATCTTGATGGTGATTGGTTGCTGACGGACGTCAGGAAGGCGATGTTGGAGGCTGGGAAGGATTGCTGCTGTGTGAAGAGTGATCGGTGGAGAGGCGATTTTATTTGGAGTTGTGACGATGTTTCACAACTTCCAAGTTGTTGTCAAATACGTATCCACAGGAATGAGGTTGAATCTAGTTTTCTTTTGCCTACCAACTGAGGCTTCTTTGTCAATAGCTTGTTGTATGAGATCAAGAAGTTGTTCTGGGCTACAGATGGTATCGGAGGGACAGGTGAATTTCCCAATCCCGTTCGCAATCTGCTGGCGTAGATAGGGTAAGAGCATGGCTTGAGCATGACATGCAGTAGTATAGAAGGTAATTCCAGACCAGTGGTGATAAGAATGGTGATCATTGTATGGGATTGTATCCATACATGAAGCATAAGGTGGTGTAGGTTTGGCTTTGGCAAAAACAAGGCAGGAGACATAAACAGCCTACCAACTTTTATGTACAAAAAAGCTTCACAGGTACTGTCACCAATCATAGCAACACTATTCAATAAATCCATTGAAGCCTCTACCTTTCCATCAATTCTCAAAATAGCTAGGGTCACCCCGATCCACAAAGGAGGTGATCAAACAGACCTGAATAATTATAGACCAATTTCTAATTTACCATTGCTTTCTAAAATCTTCGAAAAATTAATTCATAGACAAATCTATTCCTACCTCGTCTCACACAATGTACTCAACCCTGTCAATTTGGATTCAGGACAAACAAGAGCACAAACGATGCTATTACACATGTTGGAGTTAATATATACAGCACTTGAGAAAAAGAAGTCCCACTGGGAATCTTCATTGATCTCCGCAAAGCTTTTGATACAGTCGACCATGATTTACTGCTCACAAAATTAGCACACTATGGTATAAGGGCACCCACTCAACTACCTAAAATCATACCTCACCAACAGAAGCCAATACGTGTACACAAATGGAGAGAACTCTTCCACACAACCAATTACAATCGGAGTCCCTCAAGGAAGTGTCCTGGGGCCACTCCTATTCCTCATTTACATAAATGACCTACCGAATGCATCACAACTACTCAAACCCATTTTATTTGCAGATGACACAACATATGTCTTCTCTCACCCAAATCCAGTTATACTGGCCAACACTGTTAATACAGAAAATATCAACATGGATGACGACTAACAAGCTTACTCTCAATACTGACAAGACCTACTTCATACACAAAGTCACAAATGTTCCACTTAACATAACACTTAATGGTACACCCATCACAAGACTCACAGAGGGAAAATTCTAGGAATCCACCTTGACAGTAGCCTTAAATTCCAAACACATATACAACAAATTTCCAAGAAAATCTCGAAGACAGTAGGCATATTATCAAAGATACGCTATTATGTACCTCAATCAGCTCTCCTTGCACTCTATCATTCTCTTATCTACCCGTATCTCACCTATGGAATCTGTGCATGGGGATCAACAACGTTAAATCACCTTAGACCACTCATAACACAACAAAAGGCCGCAGTCAGAATGATAACAAATTCCCCTCTAGACAGCATACTCCACCAATATTCAAAGTCTCAAACTACTCACCGTAAAGAACATTCATACTTACTCTTGTGCCTACTACATATATAAAACTTTACACTCTAATATAAACCTCTGCTCAAAACTCTCCTCACCAACTTTAATAGGACCCATGACCACAACACACGACACAGATCACTTTTGATATACCCCGTGTTCATATCAACCTATGTAAAAATTCTATGCACATAAAGGGCCCCAGAATCTGGAATTCATTACCAGTAAATATTAAGATAATCTTGTCTGAAAATCAATTTAAGACTCAACTCAAAAACCACCTACTCACCCAAACCTAAATGATCATGCTATAAACTACTTTGAAAAATGCTCATTGTTACTTTCCTATACGATAATCTCAATTTTTAATAATATGTTACTATTATGTTACCCCTACTCATATTATAAGTTAATGTCAAAAATGCTCAATGTTATTTTCCTTAAGATAATCTCAATTCCATATTATCATTCAAGAATCTTAACACCTGTAACAATCTAAGATCTAATATCATTATATAATAATTTAAACAGTAAAATTTCATCATATTGTAATTTTGAAAATAATTTTTAACTAGAATAAACTCAATAAATTTCTCTAATATTAAGTACCTAGTTTTAAGGACTAGAATAAGCTGCCCTAATGCCATGGCATGTCAGTGGCTCTCCTTGCACTCAATTTACATTGTAACTTCCAATACCCATGTAACCTGCAATGAAATAAAATTTGTTTGTTTGTTTGTTTGTTTGTTTGTTTTGTAAAAGCCAGGTCTCTGAATAGCCAACATTAGTGGATATAGAAAGAGCGGTTGGAGGCATGGTGGATGCTGGTTGGTTAGTTCCTGAGACGTGTGGAGACAATGAAGGCACCTCATTGGTTGGGGTGACCAGCACCACTATGCTCTGGTGTCAGCAGTGACCAGCAGCACTATGCTCTGGTGTCAGCAGTCACCATCAGCACTATGCTCTGGTGTCAGCAGTGACCAGCAGCACTATGCTCTGGTGTCAGCAGTGACCAGCAGCACTATGCTCTGGTGTCAGCAGTAACCGCAGCACTATGCTCTGGTGTCAGCAGTAACCAGCAGCACTATGCTCTGGTGTCAGCAGTAACCAGCAGCCACTTGGAGTTGATGGTGGAGGAGCTGCATGGGAGCAAGTTGAAGGTGCAGAAGCAACGACAGGACTCGATTTGGTGTTGAGAATGGTTGAAGATGGTGGAGAAGCTGGGAAGGTGAACTCTGGCATGTTGTTTAAATTGAAGAGTTCATTAATGGATGTGTTGAAAGTCCCAGGAACAGCAACGTTATGCATGTGTCCATAGACCATGCAATAGTAGATTGTAGTTGGGTCACAGTCAGGTGCGATGTTGGTAGTGAAATTTCGCAATAGCAGCATAAATAGGTGATATGGAAGAGGACTTTTTCTGTGCCGCTTCTTGAGTCTTCTTCATAATGTTTTTGCGAGTGGGACATTTTACAGCTAGAGTGTGATGATCGTTGCTTTTGCAATTCAAGCAAGTTAGTGTCGGTGGAGCAGAGGCAGTGCAAGACCTAAAATCGTGGCCTTCACATCCACAGGTTGTGCAGAACTTCTTTTCCTTCACAGGACAGTCTCTGGTGTTGTGTACATACGAGTAACAATTCCAGCAATGTTGAGTGTAGTGGTATCTCTCAACTTCGATGTAATTGGGGCTGATGAAATAGTAATAAACAGCAATACCATCAGCCAAAGCAGTGGCAGCCATGTTCACATCAGTGAACGTGAGTTTGAGCATGGACGAAGTTGTAGGTATTTTCATGACGCTCTCCACTCTTGCCCATGAGTTTTGATCCTCAATGGATGTCTTGAGTTCATCGACTGGTTGAGATGTGAGAAGCTTATCAAGTTTCCTGAGGAAGACTGTCCTCCTTGCTCTGAGAGCTGGAGATGACATGACTGTATCCTCGAGCACTGAGAGTGATAGTGGCTGTTGTAGTGAGCAACTTCTCAGCTTCATTATCATCGTTACACAAGACAATGAAGGCCTCCTTTAGTGTCAATATTGTGTTGAACTTCACCGGCAGCCCACCCCTAATGGCGGCTGCAAGAGCAAGTTTCGAGGAATCATTCACAGTACCACTGGAGGTTCGATCTTGACCCGATTTGCATAACTCATCTTGGTGCTCAATCAAGGACGAAGACGAAGGTATAG
>WNWK01022494.1:0-32462 GCA_009830355.1 Cherax destructor
AAAGCATCAAACTATTACTACTAATAATAATAATATATAATTATATATAATGTGAAAGTTTCCTTACACCTGCTGTTCCTGTTCACCTAGCAGTAAGTAGGTACCTGGGTGTTCTGTATTTAGTATGTTAGTAACGTCAGCTTGGTCTGTACTTGTACAGTACTTGTAGAAAAACTTATGTTGAAACTTAAGTTGAAGAGTTTCGAGAGTTTCTCTACATGAGCCAGGCTCGCCTGGTCAACCAGGCCCGCTGCCCCACATATCCGTCACAGCCTTGTTGATCTGGCACCTTCTTATCTAAGACTCAGTGAAATCACACATCGTTATCAAAGACTCACACATCACTTTCTAAGACTCAATGACATCAGTCATCAGTCATCAGACATCCCTCAGTGACACATCGTTACGTAAGACTCAGTGACATCAATCATCGTAAATGATCCCAATGATCCCAAGTGTTTTAACTACTTTACTATAGTGACAAGTTTGCCTGCACACAGTCTAAACTGTAAGTTCAGAAGTGTACTCACCTAATTGTGGTTTCAGGATTCGAGACTCAGCTCCTGGCCCCGCCTCTTCACTGTACGCTACTGAGACCTTCTCTCCCTGCTCCATGAGCTTTATCATACTTCATCATTTGCTAGACTATTCCCCTTTCTGACCACTCTATGGCTGAAGAAATGCTTCCTAACATACCTTTGACTCATCTGAGTCTTCAACTTCCAATTGTGCCATTTGTATCTGTGTACCCTCTCTGGAACATCCTGTCGATTCCCCGCAGTATTTTGTATGTCGTTATCATGTCTCCTCTAACCCTTCTGTCCTCCAGTGTTGTCAGGCCTATTTCCCTCAACCTTTCTTCGTAGCTCTGGAACTAACCTTGTCGCAAACTTTTGCACTTTCTCTAATTTCTTGACGTGGTTGACCAGGTGTGGGTTCCAGACTGGTGTTGCATACTCTAGTATGGGCCTGACGTACACGTTGTACAGTGTCTTGAACGATTCCTTGTTAAGGTAACGGGACGCTAATCTTAGGTTTGCCAGTAGCCCATATGCTGCCGCAGTTATCTGGTTTATGTGTGCTTCCGGAGACGTGCTTGGTGTTATACTCACCCCAAGGTCTTTCTCCTTTAACGAGGTTTGTAGCTTTTGTTTTTTTGTCTACCTAGCCTACACTCTGTCAGCGGTCTTCTTTGTCCCTCCCCGATCTTCATGACTTTGCATTTGGTGGGATTAAATTCGAGAAGACAGTTGCTGGACCAGGTGTCCTGCCTGGTCCTCATCCGATTTGATTCTCCTCATTAATTTCACATCATCTGCGAACAGAGACACTTCTGAGTCTATCCCGTCTATCATGTCATTCACATGTACCAAGAATATCACTGGTCCAAGGACTGACCCCTGCGGGACCCCGCTCGTCACAGGCGCCCATTGTGATACCTCATCACGCACCATGACCCGTTGTTGCCTCCCCGTCAGGTATTCACTGATCCATTTCAGTCCCCTTCCTGTTATACATGCTTGGTCCTCCAAACTGGTGCTGCATACTCCAGTATGGGCCTGACGTATATGGTGTACAGAGTCTTGAACGATTCCATAGTGAGGTATTGGAACGCTATTCTTAGGTTTGCCAGCCGCCCGTATGCTGCAGCAGTTATCTGATTGATGTGTGCCTCAGGAGACGTGCTCGGTATTATACTCACCCAGAGATCTTTTTCCTTGAGTGAGGTTTGCAGTCTTTGGCCACCTAGACTATACTCTGTCTGCGGTCGTCTTTGCCCTTCCCCGATCTTCATGACTTTACATTTGGCAGGGTTAAATTCAAGGAACCAGTTACTGGACCAGGCTTGTAGCCTGTCCAGGTCTCTTTGTAGTCCTGCCTGAACCTCGACTGATTTAATTCTTCTCATTAACTTAACATCATCTGCAAACAGTGACACTTCTGAGTCTATCCCTTCTGCTATGTCATTCACATATACCAAAAAATAGTACAGGTCCTAGGACTGACCCTTGTGGAGCCCCACTCGTCACAGGTGCCCACTCTGAGACTTCGTCACGTACCATGACTCGTTGTTGCCTCCCTGTCAGATATTCTATGATCCATTGCAATGCCTTTCCTGTTACGTGTGCCTGATCCTCTAGCTATTGCATTAAGCTCTTGTGAGGAACGGTGTCGAACGTCTGCTTGCAGTCCAAGAAAATGCAGTCTATCCACCCCTCTCTCTCGTGTCTTACTTCTGTTACCTTGTCATAAAACTCCAGTAGGTTAGTGACATAGGATTTTCCTTCCCTGAAACCGTGATGGTTGTCGTTTATAAGCTTGTGTCTTTCTAGGTGCTCAACCACTCTCCTTCTGATGATCTTCTCCATGACTTTGCATACTATACACGTCAGTGACACAGGTCTGTAGTGTGTGCGTGTATGTGTGTTTGTGTGTGTGAATAATGCCGGGAGCAAAGGGCTAGTAATCCCCTCTCCTTTATAAAGTACTACATAAAAAATAATATTTTCTCGTTTCTCTTTCTGTCACCCTGCCGTGGTTGATGCTTGGCGGTACTTTGACGATATATATATATATATATATATATATATATATATATATATATATATATATTTATAAGTACTTCAGAATTCACAGACGGGCTAACTTATTTACAAACATCATCTCTCAGTCCACACCAGGATTTTAACCTTTACGTTGTGTATCACAATACACTGTACTTTAGCCACACAGCCAGAATGTGTGGCTGAAATCTCAATATTACTTTGTGTTCAGCGAGCCACTAATCAGTCTAAAGACAGACAATCAAAATAATTTTTCATGAATGAGCCTCAAAACCCTGGCAATGTATGCTAAATTTCTTACATAACCCTAACTCCACTAGACTTTGAGAAAGCCATTGACAACTTGCACATGCACTTAGCCCCAGGCCCAGACTCGTGGAACTCTGTGTTCATTAAGAACTGCAAGAAACCCTTCTCACGGGCCTTAAGTATGCTATGGAGAAGGAGCATACACTCAGGTGAGATTCCGCAGTCACTAAAAACAACGGATATAGTCCCACTCCATGAAGGTGACAGCAAAGCAATAGCTAAGAACTATAGACCAATACCTTTAACGTCTCACATCATTAAAATCTTTGAAAAAGTTCTAAGAAGCAGGTTTCCAAACCACTTGGACTTCCAACAATTCCACAATCCAGGGCAACATGGGTTCAGTGCAGATCGCCCCTGCGTCTCGCAACTACGAGACAACCATATGATCTTGCGGTTGTAGTATACACAGATTTTGCAAAAGCCTTTGACAAGTGCGATCATGGTGTAATAACACACAAAATGCGTGCTGATGGGATAACTGGCAAAGTAGGCAGATGGATCTTCAATTTTCTATCCAATCGAACACAGAGTAGTGGTGAACAGAGTTATAATTGGAAGCTGCCATAATGAAGAGCTCTGTTCCACAAGACACAGTACTCGCCCCTATCGTGTTCCTCATCCTCATATCAGATATAGACAGAGATGTAAACCATACCACTGTATCATCCTTTGCAGACGATACTAGGATCTGTATGAGAGTGTCATCCATTGAGGACACGTCAAATCTCCAAGAAGATATAAACCAAATTTTCTAATGGGCAACAGACAACAATATGATGTTCAATGAAGACAAATTCCAACTACTCCGTTATGGAAAACTGAAGGAAATAATAACTAGAACTGACTATACTACAAACTCTAATCACACAATAGAGCGGAAAAGTAATGTGAAGTACCTGAGAGTGGTAATGTCTGAGGATCTCACCTTCAAGGATCCCGACAGTGCCACCATCACATCTGCGAGGAAACTGATAGGATGGTTAATGAAAACATTTAAGACAAGATATGCCAAGCCAATGATGATCCTCTCTAAATCATTTTGTTCTCTCTAGGCCTGAATACTGCTGTACATTAGCATCTCCGTTCAAGGCAGGTGAAATTGCAGATCTAGAGAATGTACAAAGAATCTTTACTGCAAATATAAGTTCCATCAAACACTTTAACTACTGGGAACGCTTAGAAGCACTTGACGTGTACTCACTGGAGCGCAGGCGAGAAAGATACATCGTAATCTACACCTGGAAAATCCTAGAGGGACTGTTCCCTAATCTGCACACATAAATCACTCCCTTCTAAAGTAAAAGACTTGGCAGGCGATGCAATATACCCCCATTGAAAAGTAGGGGCGCTATTAGTACACTAAGAGAAAACACAATAAGTGTCCGGGGCCCAAGACTGCTCAACAGCCTCCCACCAGCCATAAGGAAAATTACCAATAGACCCTGGTTGCCTTCAAGAGGGAGCTGGACGGATACCTAAAGTCAGTACCAGATTAGCCGGACTACGTGTGACCAGCAGTAACAGCCTCGTTGATCAGGTCCTGATCCACCGGAAGGCTGGTCATGGACCGGGCCGCGGGGGCAGTGATCCCCGAATACCCTCCAGGTAGACTCCAGGTAGGTAGGGTGGGGCAAGTGGGCACGAGTAGTCCAATGCAATCAGTCTGCTTACTCTCTTTTCTGGACGCATCTGACTTTCGTCGGGCCTCAGTACCTGAGGTTCCTGTTCTGCTGAAAAACGGACTGCGGCGACAATTCGTTTGGCCTCTTCGTGTCTAACATGCTTCCTCTCCAACAAATGACAGACGATACCATGGAACCCTAATTGACGAGTTGACGCCCATTAGAAAATGCACCTCTAATTGGTAAAAACCTACACCACTTCGAATGGCCTAAGGGTCGAGGCGAATGCCCAAGAAGGAATTAGTAAATCTTCAAAACGTGGTGCCTTCATCGTTAGGAAGCAAACTTTGTCCTTTCCCGAGGCTGTTTGAACAATGGTTGGTCAATTTTAACCAAGATATTCCAGGTATCACTATTTGTGTTACCTGGAAATAGCTGGTGTGCTTGTAGAGTCTGCAGCTGGTTCGAAGAATTTTGGGTTATGAGCTCCTAGCTTTCTGGGACAGTCTCCTTCACTAATTCACTGGATGTAATGCACTTGGACAGAAAGACAAGTAATGCTACCCGTGTTGCCTTGCGCACCTCTATACCTCCCAGTCACATTGCAAGTGTTTTCTGATCCTATTAGTCAGTGCCTTTCTATAAATAAGTCTCAGAAGCGTGTTATATTCTCACAGTATTGGGCTGTCGAGAGGGGGTGCACATCTCATGAAGTAGGTTAGTCTTGGCGGAGTTAGGCACCTTGCGAAAAGATACAGGGTATCATGGGCATCCAAATCGCTTATTATCTCCTCCATCCCCTTCAGGTCGTTCACTTTGTCCTTGGGGACTGTGTCGATAGCTTGACCAGTCGAGTACTGGGCGACACTTCTTCACACAGCATTGTATGGAAAGGGTCAGGGATTTCCTTCTAGCATGTGTGATGATTTCAGTAATTACGGTATTGTGAAGGCTACTATCCTCAATTCATAGCTATCAGAGCAATCGTTCACAGACTTCGCTAGGCTCCTGTCAAAAATCTTTTGGGTGGTATAAGGCGTCTCTATCTTTTGTGAATTGATGCGATTAATTTTATTTAACAACTTTTTAAAATCTGTTAATAATGTTTGAGTTTTCCTAGAGGATCGCAAGTTAAATTCAATTTTGGATGTATTAAAATTAGCTGACACCTTCTAGGCTATCCTCTACCTTCTATGCCATCCGATACGTACTCGGCTATCCGCTACAGTACTGTGGTGATAAACAACATCGAGGACAGAAAGCTGCCAGGGAAATGAATACTCAAGCTGCGAGTGAACCACAGTGCCTCTCCAAAGAACAGTCACAGGCAGGTACTAGCAGACAAGACTTCAGAACCTTTTTACTGGTGTTACTGCCATAAACCTGACTGTCTTATCTCAGACTGCCGAAGCCAGATAACTATCTATCAGATATGTTATTAAAAATAATTTTCTTATGAGAAAGACTCGTACTGGTAAGGGGTTAACGATGAAATTCTTTTCTTAAAAAGTTTAGACGCAGGTAATGCCCTCATTCATAGGGACATTTAAGTGTTACTGTTGCAAGATGTCTAAACAGTTTGAATGGCCAAGTTTGAGCTAAGATGTTAAGTACATCAGGTTCTGGCATGAATGCCAGCAAGTGGGAAAGCTTGAACAATATATCAAACTGGCACATATGTGTCCTATATACCGGCTGAAGGAGAACCATTTGTGGACTTGATTATCAATTGTGTATAGCCTCTACCGAAAGCCATATCAGGTAACCAGTATATATTTAAAAGTAGCCTAAGGCTGTGTCTTTGTGCAGAATTATGTTACCCTAAAACCCATAATTATATTTATATTTCAAGTGGAATTCCACAGACTATCCAACGTGACCAAGTTTCTAATTTCACATCCAATGTATTTCGGGAGGTTCTATGTGGTATGGGCATTATTTTTCAGTAGCTTATCACCTTCAGTCATAAGGGTACTTGAAAAGCTTTATCTAACCTTGAAGACAATGATGCGGACTTATTACCTACATTTTCCAATATGGTGGGATAAATTCTTGCCTTTACTGTTTTTTGCTAGAAGAGAGACAATTCAAGAATCCACTTAGTATAGTCTCTTCGAGCTTATATTTGGACGTAATGTTAGAAACCTTCTGCAAGCTTTCATAGAAGACTTGCTTGGAGTTAACATCACAAGTAGTGCTCCATAAAATTTTACGGCAAGGTTACACCTGGTACGAGAAATGACTAAGAAAGCCAAGACGACTGAACTGAGCTATGAGTAGCTTTTCTTGACAGACTTTTGAAGGGTAGACTCTACCATCAATAATCAGATTGCCAAATTTTTGAAACACCTCACTTACCGATATTGACCATATCTTCTGTTCCTACAGACTCTGATGGTGAATCAAACGCCTTGTAGAAGTCCGTAAGGATTGCCTATCTCCGTTTTACTGAAAAATCCTTGTCTGCCTTTGTGTAGCATCAGGGAAGAGCAGCTGGCTTATATCACAACCCTTCTGCAAACTAATCTCGAAATATTTTCGTATGTAATCTTAGATTTCATGACGTAAATACAGGCACAGCTAAAACAATTAAACTCTCTCCTTACAAAGTTAACTCAAAGAAGAAGAAATTATTACAACAAAAAATAAATTTCGTCCTGGAACACGAGTTAGTGGAGGAATATTCAAGTCCTTGAGTTATGCAGTGAATCCTTATAAAGGAACAAGATCACGGTATTAGGATGTGTACAGACTACCGGAAGGTGAATGTAGTCATGGTGTCAGGAATCTACTTTATGGGTAAGGCCAGATTAGTGTGTGTGTATGTGTGTGGCGTTTGACTCACCACATGACGCTCTAACCCACAGAACCACCAAATCCTACAAGAAGTTCATGTGGTTTTCGCTCACCACAAGGCGGGCAAAAACAACATGGGTTCGAGTCCTTGGCTAGTCTCAGTGTTGTTATTGATCAATACCACTTGTTCGTGGTTCCAATTATATAAAATACTGCTCGTTGAGGCTAGTACACCAAACGGGAGTAGAATGAAATTAGCTCAGAGGCACCCACACCACTGTATATCCTAGGATCATGGTAAAACACATAGCTCTGCCGATTGCGTGATTCTTGTAAGATTTGGTGGTCCTGTGGGTTAGAGCGTCATGTGGTTTTCGCTGACCATGAGGCGGGCCAAAACAACATGGGTTCGAGTCATTGGCTAGTCGCAGTGTTGTTATTGATATATTAAAATATATATATATATATATATATATATATATATATATATATATATATATATATATATATATATATATATATAAACTAACACTCATCTCTGGCCGACGGAGACTCGAACCTACGAACCTCATGACAAGGTACGCAGTGCTTTGCCGATCGTACCACACTGGACCAAGACCTTGGCATCCAGCTTTCGCTAGACGTTATTCCAAGTCAACCAGCTTTCAGGCAGGAGGCTTACAGCTTTTCATCTCATCCCCTGCATGCATCGACACAACTAGAGATTTTGGACCAGTGTGGTACGGTCGGCAAAGCACTGCGTACCTTGTCATGAGGTTCGTAGGTTCGAGTCTCCGTCGGCCAGAGATCAGTGTTTGTGAATATTTCGCCTGCTCTTGCGAATTCCTAGCAATATATATATATATATATATATATATATATATATATATATATATATATATATATATATTATAAAATATTTGTAATAATGGTTAGGATTAGCGTAAAGTTTTTTATTATTATTATATAATCTAAAACCTTTGCTGTAAGAAGGATAAAGTTTTTTAAGTGTGCACGACATGTTGGAACTGTCCGCTATTTCTTGGACCCTTGTTCGCCCTACTCTATGCTGTCTGTCCCTGTGCCAACGACTTATCCTTCAAGCAATTCATTAATTTTTAAACATAAAAAAATCTTTGTCTTGATTTTTTTTTTTTTTTTTTTTTTGGGGGAGTAGGATGGTACGAGAAGAAAGACGGTCCAATTAGCTAATTTTCTTTACTTGTGCAGTTGTTGCATGCTTCCCATCTGAGGGATGCAATTAAACCCCAACTGTAACAGTGCTCTAGAGTTGGGGTGTGGCATACTCTGAGTTTGTTACATTTTATTCGGGTTGGAACTCACTAGTAATTCTCAATTTCATCTAATCAGCCAAGTTGGAAGTTATGAAGTGTGTGGTTGTAATGGATCTCAACTGTGCTGGGAATGGATTCCTGTTGTAAAAGTCAATCAATCATGGTCGGAGTTTATTCCAGATGAACTGACGTAATACCTAAATTCCTCGGCTGGAGACAACCAGGCAGCCTTTCAGTTGTGCTAAGAGCCTTCTAGTTGAAGCCCATCATAAACAATGAAGGATGTTTCTTGCTACGACTGAGTTCACATACTGGTATTTCTTGTATGACATATTAGTTATAGCAGTGAACCAACTCACTTTGATCTTTCATTTATTATAATTCTTATTTATATGGTGTCTGCCCAAATTTCTGTTCTGTTTCTGTTTCTGAAATTAGTGTTAGTCGTGGCTATTATAGCGGATTCCTAAGACAGACTAAGTTATGAAAGAAGCAGACGGAACCGACTGTGCTGGTTCGAAGAATTTTGGGTTATGAGCTCCTAGCTTTCTGGGACAGTCTCCTTCACTAATTCACTGGATGTAATGCACTTGGACAGAAAGACAAGTAATGCTACCCGTGTTGCCTTGCGCACCTCTATACCTCCCAGTCACATTGCAAGTGTTTTCTGATCCTATTAGTCAGTGCCTTTCTATAAATAAGTCTCAGAAGCGTGTTATATTCTCACAGTATTGGGCTGTCGAGAGAGGGTGCACATCTCATGAAGTAGGTTAGTCTTGGCGGAGTTAGGCACCTTGCGAAAAGATACAGGGCATCATGGGCATCCAAATCGCTTATTCTCTCCTCCATCCCCTTCAGGTCGTTCACTTTGTCCTTGGGGACTGTGTCGATAGCTTGACCAGTCGAGTACTGGGCGACACTTCTTCACACAGCATTGTATGGAAAGGGTCAGGGATTTCCTTCTAGCATGTGTGATGATTTCAGTAATTACGGTATTGTGAAGGCTACTATCCTCAATTCATAGCTATCAGAGCAATCGTTCACAGACTTCGCTAGGCTCCTGTCAAAAATCTTTTGGGTGGTATAAGGCGTCTCAATCTTTTGTGAATTGATGCGATTAATTTTATTTAACAACTTTTTAAAATCTGTTAATAATGTTTGAGTTTTCCTAGAGGATCGCAAGTTAAATTCAATTTTGGATGTATTAAAATTAGCTGACACCTTCTAGGCTATCCTCTACCTTCTATGCCATCCGATACGTACTCGGCTATCCGCTACAGTACTGTGGTGATAAACAACATCGAGGACAGAAAGCTGCCAGGGAAATGAATACTCAAGCTGCGAGTGAACCACAGTGCCTCTCCAAAGAACAGTCACAGGCAGGTACTAGCAGACAAGACTTCAGAACCTTTTTACTGGTGTTACTGCCATAAACCTGACTGTCTTATCTCAGACTGCCGAAGCCAGATAACTATCTATCAGATATGTTATTAAAAATAATTTTCTTATGAGAAAGACTCGTACTGGTAAGGGGTTAACGATGAAATTCTTTTCTTAAAAAAGTTTAGGACGCAGGTAATGCCCCTCATTCATAGGGACATTTAAGTGTTACTGTTGCAAGATGTCTAAACAGTTTGAATGGCCAAGTTTGAGCTAAGATGTTAAGTACATCAGGTTCTGGCATGAATGCCAGCAAGTGGGAAAGCTTGAACAATATATCAAACTGGCACATATGTGTCCTATATACCGGCTGAAGGAGAACCATTTGTGGACTTGATTATCAATTGTGTATAGCCTCTACCGAAAGCCATATCAGGTAACCAGTATATATTTAAAAGTAGCCTAAGGCTGTGTCTTTGTGCAGAATTATGTTACCCTAAAACCCATAATTATATTTATATTTCAAGTGGAAATTCCACAGACTATCCAACGTGACCAAGTTTCTAATTTCACATCCAATGTATTTCGGGAGGTTCTATGTGGTATGGGCATTATTTTTCAGTAGCTTATCACCTTCAGTCATAAGGGTACTTGAAAAGCTTTATCTAACCTTGAAGACAATGATGCGGACTTATTACCTACATTTTCCAATATGGTGGGATAAATTCTTGCCTTTACTGTTTTTTGCTAGAAGAGAGACAATTCAAGAATCCACTTAGTATAGTCTCTTCGAGCTTATATTTGGACGTAATGTTAGAAACCTTCTGCAAGCTTTCATAGAAGACTTGCTTGGAGTTAACATCACAAGTAGTGCTCCATAAAATTTTACGGCAAGGTTACACCTGGTACGAGAAATGACTAAGAAAGCCAAGACGACTGAACTGAGCTATGAGTAGCTTTTCTTGACAGACTTTTGAAGGGTAGACTCTACCATCAATAATCAGATTGCCAAATTTTTGAAACACCTCACTTACCGATATTGACCATATCTTCTGTTCCTACAGACTCTGATGGTGAATCAAACGCCTTGTAGAAGTCCGTAAGGATTGCCTATCTCCGTTTTACTGAAAAATCCTTGTCTGCCTTTGTGTAGCATCAGGGAAGAGCAGCTGGCTTATATCACAACCCTTCTGCAAACTAATCTCGAAATATTTTCGTATGTAATCTTAGATTTCATGACGTAAATACAGGCACAGCTAAAACAATTAAAATCTCTCCTTACAAAGTTAACTCAAAGAAGAAGAAATTATTACAACAAAAAATAAATTTCATCCTGGAACACGAGTTAGTGGAGGAATATTCAAGTCCTTGAGTTATGCAGTGAATCCTTATAAAGGAACAAGATCACGGTATTAGGATGTGTACAGACTACCGGAAGGTGAATGTAGTCATGGTGTCAGGAATCTACTTTATGGGTAAGGCCAGATTAGTGTGTGTGTATGTGTGTGGCGTTTGACTCACCACATGACGCTCTAACCCACAGAACCACCAAATCCTACAAGAAGTTCATGTGGTTTTCGCTCACCACAAGGCGGGCAAAAACAACATGGGTTCGAGTCCTTGGCTAGTCTCAGTGTTGTTATTGATCAATACCACTTGTTCGTGGTTCCAATTATATAAAATACTGCTCGTTGAGGCTAGTACACCAAACGGGGAGTAGAATGAAATTAGCTCAGAGGCACCCACACCACTGTATATCCTAGGATCATGGTAAAACACATAGCTCTGCCGATTGCGTGATTCTTGTAAGATTTGGTGGTCCTGTGGGTTAGAGCGTCATGTGGTTTTCGCTGACCATGAGGCGGGCCAAAACAACATGGGTTCGAGTCATTGGCTAGTCGCAGTGTTGTTATTGATATATATATATATATATATATATATATATATATATATATATATATATATATATATATATATATATATATATATATAAACTAACACTGATCTCTGGCCGACGGAGACTCGAACCTACGAACTCATGACAAGGTACGCAGTGCTTTGCCGACCGTACCACACTGGACCAAGACATTGGCATCCAACTTTCGCTAGACGTTATTCCAAGGCAACCAGCTTTCAGGCAGGAGGCTTACAGCTTTTCATCTCATCCCCTGCATGCATCGACACAACTAGAGATTTTGGACCAGTGTGGTACGGTCGGCAAAGCACTGCGTACCTTGTCATGAGGTTCGTATGTTCGAGTCTCCGTCGGCCAGAGATCAGTGTTTGTGAATATTTCGCCTGCTCTTGGATCAGCATATATATTATATTATATATATATATATATATATATATATATATATATATATATATATATATATATATATATATATATATATTATAAATATTTGTAATAATAGTTAGGATTAGCGTAAAGTTTTTATTATTATTATATAATCTAAAACCTTTGCTGTAAGAAGGATAAAGTTTTTAAGTGTGCACGACATGTTGGAACTGTCCGCTATTTCTTGGACCCTTGTTCGCCCTACTCTATGCTGTCTCTCCCTGTGCCAACGACTTATCCTTCAAGCAATTCATTAATTTTAAACATAAAAAATCTTTGTCTTGATTTTTTTTTTTTTTTTTTTTTTGGGGGAGTAGGATGGTACGAGAAGAAAGACGGTCCAATTAGCTAATTTTCTTTACTTGTGCAGTTGTTACATGCTTCCCATCTGAGGGATGCAATTAAACCCCAACTGTAACAGTGCTCTAGGGTTGGGGTGTGGCATACTCTTAGTTTGTTACATTTTATTCGGGTTGGAACTCACTAGTAATTCTCAATTTCATCTAATCAGCCAAGTTGGAAGTTATGAAGTGTGTGGTTGTAATGGATCTCAACTGTGCTGGGAATGGATTCCTGTTGTAAAAGTCAATCAATCATGGTCGGAGTTTATTCCAGATGAACTGACGTAATACCTAAATTCCTCGCCTGGAGACAACCAGGCAGCCTTTCAGTTGTGCTAAGAGCCTTCTAGTTGAAGCCCATCATAAACAATGAAGGATGTTTCTTGCTACGACTGAGTTCACATACTGGTATTTCTTGTATGACATATTAGTTATAGCAGTGAACCAACTCACTTTGATCTTTCATTTATTATAATTCTTATTTATATGGTGTCTGCCCAAATTTCTGTTCTGTTGCGCTCTGTACATACTGTACTGTAAATATTGTTGGTGAGAATTCACGATTCTCCCCAAAAAAAACTGTTCGTGGCATTTAATTTTCCCTTTATTAATCTTGGTTCATTCTTTGGCTGGAGAGTTGACTTATTGGCAGGTACTACAGGCTTTTCATTTGTATTTTTAGTAGTCTTTGTTGTTGTTCTTATCAAAAGCCCTACTGAAATCTAAGTACACAACATTGTGCTCAGTATCATGATTTACCGCTTTATATTCTTTTCTGTAGAAGATCAGTTAATTTGTGCGGCATGAACGGCCCCTTTCGAATACGTGATGAGACAATTAGTGAAATTATTACCATGAAGGTGGTTTCTTATTATATTGGCTATAGGTGACTTTAATAATTTCCTACTACTATGGTGAGGTTTACTGTAGCAGTTCGATGGAACTATATTAGATATTTCCACATCTTCGTTACATTACTTGTTTGGATCATTTAATTACAAGGTTAGTAAATGCTTCACTAACTTTCATATTCCACTCCTAAAGTTGTATATTAATTGGGACCTGAGTACGTATTTTGCTTAGACTGGTCAAGCTATTTAATAACCATATCTCTATTGGCATTTATATTACATGAATTATTTTCATTAAGTCAACTAAAATATTCAGTTACTTGGAAATCGTTTGTATTTTCCTGTTTGAAGAGTGAAAGAAAATTTAGAATCAGGCAAATTTCTTTATAGTTATCACTAAGCTGTCCAAAGACAATTTCAAGTGAACCTAACTTTTCTTTATGCTAAGTATAATGTACTTAATAAATTTGGAATTTGTATTTATTTCATTACAACTTTATATTCATATTTATTTTCAGCTGTTCTTATTTCTTGTTTAACCTCTCGTCTACTGATACGCCTATAATTTTTAATTCTTCTCTCCTTAAAGATGACAAAATCTTCAAACCGGCGTTGCAAGTCTTCCTGGAGATCAGCAGCGGCGCGCACAGTCATAGTACAATAAATATCTGTTTTGATATATCGCGTGTACAACTCAACCTATATAGAAAGTCCATGCAAATAAATGGCCCTAAAATAAGGATCTCCTTTCCAGAAGATGCAGAAAAGATCCCCTTCTTTCACATGCTTCCAAAATTTAGTTAAAAAGCTCCTCCTAAACCTGATTTAAACCCTGCCTAAATTATTATTTTAAAGCCCACTTCATCTACAGCAACCACTTTGATAACAATTTTCTTGATATTCATGTTGGTATTTTCGTTATCATTAATATATTTTAACATATGTAATAACCAAAAATATGTTCTCCCTCAGTATTCACTACTGCAAATGATGATATACCAAACTGTTACATAAAAACTCTAAATGTCATAAATCATAAACTGAATTGCTATATAACAATTCAGAGAGGGCAAATAATTGATCAGCAGTTATAAGTTAATTCTGAGGCTGCCAGAAATGCTCTGCATAACAAGTCGTTTTCTACTAAGCAACGTTACATATCAGTAATTCCTATGTCAACTAAATACTGGACTCTTCTTATAGAAATTAAGTTGCAATTGCCATTATCATTATTCATATAGTTCGGATCATTTCCATTTGATCTCTTTTCAGTATATTTAATATGTTCTCGGAGAAGCTTGTTTAGTGATTAGAAAACTGTCATGTTGACAGTTCTGTACGTTACCCAGGTCAACATGTGTCAGGTATTCTCTAAGCCCATTGTAATCTGCAGAACAGAATTATGGAACCTTTACATACATTCAATGCTAAATGTAATCGAATTGTGGTCCCTCGCACGAAGCTGTTCCGTATTATTAATTATGGTCTCCTTTTAGCCAGAACCAAACCAAGCAGGTTATTTCCCTTTATTGTTTCTGTCACAAACTGTTTATTACCTCCAGGAAGTCGGCTGACTCAGGATTCCCAGTCAGTCTGACTAAAGTTTCATGAAGAGTTGATAGTTTCCTCCCAAAGAAGTCTTCCCTGGTAAATGACTCCTAAAATCATCTTTTCTTGTCCCTCGAGAAATTTTACCAAGAGAGACTGCTCAGCTTCATAGTCTTGAAGAATGTGAAGCTGAAGCCTGAGGATGGAGATGACGTCACAATAGGATTCCTCAGTCGAGTACATAGGTAGCAAATTGGAGACAGCAGAATCAATGGAAATATAAACATGTCTATCATGTCTATCAGTCCTGAAATAGTAGTTTGATGTGGTCAGTCCCTCACCCTGTGACTTATCAACTTGTGGGTATTGCATACCATTTTACATTGAGACTTGTCTGATACAACAACACAACGTATCTTGGTACAGAACACATCTTGTACAACCCCATAGTCCAACTCTTAGTTATGAGTGAGAAGAGTTGGATTTGAGGGCCTACCTAGCATAAGCCACTAAGCTAGCTGCGTTGCTCCTGAATATTTATGTACTTATTTCTACAAGTGGGTCCCGCTTTCTATGACGTCATCTCCATTCTCCGAGCCTCACATCTGACACTATAAAAGGCTCTAATCTCATGCTTCGGGTATATATTTTTCAAGACTTTGAAACTGGATACATCTCAAGGCTAAGAGACTGACTACTTCAAATTACTATTTCAAGGTTAATGAACTGATCAAATCATCTTTATCTCTCCGGTTCTTCTGCTGTTTTCATATTTCCTATATCTGTACTCGACTGATGAAGCCTACAGTGCAGGCGAAAAGTTTCGGAATAAAATACCTAACTATGGCACATGTGTCTTACGTATGTACTTGACGTACTTTTTTATAACATTAGTATATTGATTCTTGGTATGTTTTTCAGTGCATTCATATCCATTCAGTTGCATCCATTCCAGAACTGAGCTGCATAATCGAAGTGAAGCCTAACCAGTGATGTACAGAGCTGCAGTATAACTGCTGCTTTCCTTACACTTACACTTCTTAATACACATGCAGTATTCTGCTAGTCCTATTATACCCACTTACGCACTAATGTCTTGGCTTCAGATTACTGCTTTCAGTGATTCCCACGTCCTTTCACACATTGTATGATCATGTTTTGTACTACTTAGTTTATAAGTGTCAGGCTTATTTACATTCACGAGGATTAGAACTTTACATTTATCTTCTGGGTCTGATTTTTTTCCCGGACCACGACATTAACTAGTCTAAACCTTCCTGGAGCTTAATAGTATATTCCTCTAAATCGATTATTCTCCCAATTTTTGTGCCGGCAGCAATTTTACTCATATTTGTATTTCCTCGTCAAGGTCATTTGTGAAAATTATGAACAATAAGGGGTCAAAAATAATCCTTAAGGAACACCATTTTTGACTGGTCCCCATTCTGAATTTCCTCCGTTAATGCAAATTCTTTATTGCCTATTTTTCAGGCACGCCTTTATCCTTACCCCTGTGCCAGTTGCTGTCACTCTTTAAACATTATTTTTTATCATTACTGTGTGGGATTCTCTTAAAAGCCTTACTGAAATACAAGTATACAACATCGTACTTTATCATGGTCAACTGTCTCAAATGCAATACTGAAAGTGGCCATAAAATTTCTTATGCGTGATTGGCCACTTGTGAATCAGTGATTAGTCTCATTAATCAAATTATGATCGTCAAGTTGGCTTCTTACATGTGCTACATTGAATTTTAATAGTTTTTTTCCATTAATTGTGTCATTCTAACTGGGCGATAGTGGAATGGAAGGAACATGTCACCCGTTTTGTAGACAGAAATGGAACCCGGCACGATGCCTTTCTGCAACGAATCACTGAAAAAGATTAGTTAGACACACCAAGTTCCATCTTGCATTCTTTAAGAACCATTGGATTTATTTTTCTTTAATCGGTCAACCTTGTAAAAAAAAACTTTTGTCTAGTGACTAATTACAAAACTTCTTTTCCCTCAAATCCACTATAATAATTTGTTACTGGCATATCGTTTGTGTCTTTTAGTATGAAGATCAACAGAAAATAAGTAATAAAAAAATAGATTCTGTTCTTTTTCATGAGAACTAGGTTGACCCAGTTTTAATTTCGTAGTCTCATTTAGAGGTGACCCTTTCATCTATTGATACACATTTACATTCTCCTTTTCTCCAATAAAATATGTTTTAGTCTCTTAATTAGCTTTATCAAATCATTTTTATTCGACGTTGTATCTTTATTAAGGATATAGGTTGTTTGTATAACATTAAAAAACTATTGTAGTGATAGTTCTCTCTGTTATCCTAGTCAACACATGACAAGTGTTCTCTACGGCCAGTGTAATCTGCAGAAGGAAAATTTAGAACCCCTTATCTTCATTAACATATTTTTATTCAATGTTAAATGCAATTGATTGCTATCGCATGCATCAAGCTCCTCCGTAATCTCCAGATTATTAGCAAGGGTCTCCTTGTTTACCAGATCCAGATCAAACTGTTTATTTCCCCTCGTTGGTTCTGTTAGAAACTGTTTAAATAAACAGTCTTGGTCTGCCTCATGAAAGTAGTTTGCCTCTAGATAACCAGTCAAGGAATTTCAGTCAGTTTTGCTAAAATTCGTATCCCTTAAAATTACTAATTTTTTAAGTCTTCAGGCCTTTACAGTTTCCTCCCAAAAGAAGTCTCATTTTTTTTCTTAGTTCGGGAGTCAATATCGTACGGCTTAGAAAAAAAAAATCCACAGAAATTTGCAACCATACAGATTCGGTATCACTTCCCTCAGACGTTACATCAATTTTATTCAACATTAATATTTTCTCTGATGTAAAGGGTTGCGCCACTTCCTTTATTGTTGTTTTATCTGTTTTCAATAATTTAGAACCTTGCATATCCCGATTATATAAATCAAAATATTTTTCGGTAATGGGGAATATATTAGTCTCCTGTACTTGCAATTAATTATATTTCGGTAATTTTGTTCCTTACCCTACGATTACTAGTATACAAATATTTTTGAGATTTTTTCCTTTTGTCTTTCCTTTCTGGTTTCGTGTCTCTTTATATTTTGCCCTAATTTTTTTAATCACCACACAGATTTCATTACATACTAGATTCAAAACCTATTTTTCTTTTCTTTCTCATACCACAACCATTTCCCTTTTCATACAGACACACATCTTGACTACTAGTATCTACGTTTTTTTTAAGAAAATATCATTAATTTTTTTTCCAATCCTATCTACCGTTTTCAAATCATTCTATTAATCCAGACCACAGTGAGAATTTAGTTTAACTCCCAAGCTGAGCATTAACCATTCTCTCAACTGACACAGCTATTACTTTCACTTCCCGCTGTGAAACATTAATACCATCTCTAGCAAACATAATATTAGTGATAAGACGATCCCAATTGTCAGTATACTTCTCCTGGGATTCCTGGAAGTATTTACCCAACTGGCTGTTCCTTCTAAGTGTCCCGGACAACCACTCCTTTCCCACCCTCTTCCTAGACAGAATACCCTTTCTTTTCTCTCACATTTCTTACCATCGTCCTGATTCGCTGTCGTATTAGCGTAGTCCTGGTTGGTTGCCGTATTACTTTGCAATATTTGTTGACTCTACGTCTGATACCAGTAGAAATGATCAATCTCCTTCGTCTTTGCGGTAAATCAGTCGCTTCCCAACCTTGACAGAGCGAGGGTGTCCCAGGTGAGCGGCAAGTGACCCCTGGTGTCTGGTTGGTGAGGTTTTGTTTTCTTCAAAATGGCGGAATACCGGAGGAGAGTAAACACCGTCTGTTTGGAATCGTTAAAAGATGCGGTATATCCGAGCAACGCTGAAGTCATTCTACCTCTTGTGATTAGAGATACTTACGGGATCCCTAGTGAGGATTTGTATGGGATATCCCTGAATGGTACTGCAAGAATCTTTGTGAAATTTGTGTCACCTGATATCTATGAGAAGGTTGTGGATACGTATCAAGAACGGTGCATCGTCGTCAACGCAAGCCTGGAGGTGCACCTACGTGACATATCGATCCATTATTCATGGGTTCGCCTTCGTAATATCCCATTCGAAGCGGACTAAGTGGATGTACGACGAGAGTTTGGATGCTATGGAACTATACATGCTGTCAACGTGGAGTGATGGTCCCAAGGAATTTATGCTGGTATGTTGGAGGGGTCATTTTCCCTGAAAATGACTTTGAGGCATCCTATACCCTCGTATGTGACGTTGGAGGCGTTCAGGACGCAAATCTACGTCACCTACCCAGGGCAGGTACTGACGTGCCATCTGTGTGGTGGCCCTGGACATATGGCCACGAAATGTGAGTGACAAAAGGAGTGGCAGTGGACAGAACACACTGAGGCAGCACCTAGTGTCATGATGGAAGAGTGTGTGCAATCCACGAAGGATGCCATTTCGGTGGTGGATAATGTTCTGCAAGTTCTACCTGAAAATGGAAAGTGGAGTGAAGTGGTGGAGGCCACGGAGGAAATCGTCGCCACGTTGCCACCGGCATCAGAAGACGATCAAGTTGGTAGTGTCGAGGGTGCATCACCTCTGGTGGAAGAGGTAGTGAGCCTGCCATTAGTGTTGCCCAGTTTCGAGGACATTGAGAGGCTCCTCGATAGCCCGTCGCCGGTGGATTTACTGACTATGACAGTGACTTCGCCTGTGGTGGAGACTGTTCTTGTGTATAGTGTGGGTGCAGAAGGAAGGCGTGTGCCTCATAAGTCAGTGGTAGAGGCTGACGTAGAGGTGCACAGGGAAGATGGTGATGGGGACATGGATTATAAGGGGGCTTCCCATAAGAGGCCCAGTGCACCCGTCGAGGACGATGTATTGACCCCGGGACAAAGGTCATGCAAAATGGCTTGGGCAGATGTGGCCAAAGGTGACAAGGACACTCCCTTGGGAAAGTTAGGTGGGAGTGGTGGGAAATCAGGTTTGGCAGGAGCAGAGAAGTGGAATGATAAAACCCAGCCATTGTCTTCACGTGCATTACAATAAATGTTAATGGCCTCCGTACAGAGGTCAAGAGGCAATGGGTGGAGGTCTCACTACGACGTTTGGATGTTGATGTGTTCTTTATACAATAGCACAATTTTAGGTGTGGAAGTGAGTTGCGTGTGCAAGGGTATACATGTTACGCGGGGAACTCAGACAATATCAAAGGTGGGGATGTGGTAGGAATAAAGGAGACCAGCCCTTTTATGCTGTTGGCGTGGGAATGGGGTGATGGGGGACCGGTCGTGCGTGTGGTGGGAATATGGGGGCACATACAGGTGGGTTTTGTAGGCATGTATATGCCAGCATCGTCCAATAGACGGGTGAAGGAGGATTTTGTGCGTGAGCATTTAGTATATTTTCTAAGGGTCCTCCCATTAGTTTCCGTGATTGCCGGAGATCGGAATTGTGTTACCAGGTGAAAGGATGTTGAGCCGAAAGGAGGGGGGTTTATCTTAGGGATTTTTCGGGAGGTTCTGCGGGCGATTGGTGTTGTTGAAGTGGTAGGGGGTGATAGGTGGAATGTAGAATACACCTTTTGTCGAAGAGGTTATGCCGCACAGTTGGACAGGGTGTATATTACTGGTCTAATAAGCAGTGGGAGGGTAGAATGCGTGGATCTGGGATTCTCAGATCACCGGGGCGTGCTGGTAGCTCTAGAATGGGAAGGTGCTTTTCGAGTTTTCCCTAGTTACTAGAAATTAAATGTTAGATTGTTGAAGGGTTTAAAGGCTTTGGAGACTTTCGGGTTATGGTGAGATAGGTTGTGGGATGGTGGAAAAGGAATTGAGAAAGTAGTGGATTGGTGGAATTTACGAGCGAAGTTAGCAATAAAGGGTTATTACAGTATTATAGGGAGGGATGATGCGTCCTATAGATATGGAAAGCAGAGGTATCTTGAGGGTCAGCTGCAAGATTGTTATGGTGTGGGAGGGAGGTATGATCATGCAGAAATAGAGTGTCTTAGGAGTCAATTACAGGATATTCAGAATGAGAACTTTCAGGCGTTGAGGGTGCGGGCGGGGATAGAGGAGGTGCTATGGAGGATAAGCCCTCTGTTAGGGTTCTTCGAAGTTTCAGGTTGCAACGCAAGGCGACGATGGTGATGTCTTTGGTGGTAGATGAGGACTTGGCAGGATACCGTAAAGGACAAATGCTCTGTACTACTGAAAGCATGGGGAGCTATGTGGCTAAATGGTTTGAACAGAAATAGATTGGTGGAGAGGGGAATCGGGAGGCAAGGGAGGCCTTACTGCATGGTATGGTGGCGAGTGTGAGGGACGTGGATAGAGTGGTCGTGGAGGGTTGTTTAACGGAGCAGGAGATATCCCATGCCGTTCGGGGTCAGGCAATGGGGAAATCACCGGGTTGGGATGGAAATCCGGTGGATTTTTATGTAGCACATTGGGACACGTTAAAACAAGAATTTTGGCCAACCGTATGAAACGGGTTTTGGATAAGGTGGTATGGGATGGGCAATATGGGATTCCTGGGCGGTCTATGAGGGTCGGCCATCATAGAATTAAAAATTTTGTGGAGGAACGTCACGGGGGCAGAGTAGTGGGGTTAGATTGGGAAAAAGCTTTTAATAATGTGGATAGGGAGACTTTATTGGCAATGTTATTGAAGCACGGGAGGAGGTTGTGGCATGGGTATGTATGCTATATACCGATGTGAAGGTACGGGTACAGGTGAATTGGAGGGTAGGATAGGCATAGGGTGGGGGCTGCGGCAGGGGTGTCCCCTCTCGCAGCTCTTGTTTGCCTGTTTGCAGGACCCTTTTTATAGGCTAGTAACTGGAGGAGTGGGGGAGGGATTTAGTGGGCAGGGTGTAGAGGTGGGCATCATAGGCTATGTAGATGATACCACCGTAATGGTGCGTGGTAGGGAAGACTTGGAGTTCATTAATAGGGTTATAGTTTTTTTGGCATGCGTGTTAATAGGGAGAAATCAAAATTTTTGGAGGTGGGGTCCTGGGTAGGGGGGACGTTGGGTAGGGAGTATGGGTGGAAAACTGTTGAGAGACTCAAAATATGTGGAGTATATTTTTGCAATGAGGAAAGGTCTGCACGCGCAATTAATTCGTCTTTAGTGGTAGATGTGGCCATTCGAAGAATGGCGGGATGGCAACCGGGTGAGGTGACACTACTCCAAAGGGTAATCGTCTTTAATGTCCTAGTATACAGAAAATTATGGTTTGTTGCAGCAGTTTATCCTTTGCTTGCAGAGGATGTACTGAGGTTGCAGAGGAAAACTTTGAATTTTATATGGGGATTCCGTCGGCATTGGTTGGGGAAGGACGTTGTCATGACAAAAGTAGGTAAGGGAGGTATGGGGTTAATACCATTGCATAGGCGTTTAATAGGTATTTATGTACGACAGGAATATCTGGAGCGGGGCGGCGTTAGGGGAGCGAGGGTTGATGCAGTAATGAGAGAGGTTAGACGGTGGTGGTGGGAAAGGATTTAATATTGTGCGAAGCGATGTTAGGACATTTATTGGTAGCGCAAGAACCCAAGAGGGTAAAGGTATGTATGTGGGAGAGGTTATTGGTGAGGAGGTTTTTTCCAGGTTACCAATGGAAGACCATTTGGTATTGGTTCAGGAGAGTGCGATTGCACCCTCAGGTCCGAGAAACTGGGTACCGTTTCCTCAATGGAATACTAGCATCTAAGGCGCAATTGTATGTTATGGGCCTGACTCGGGATCAGATCTGTGTACGGTGCCGGTGGCCGGAAACAGCATTTCACATCGTATACTTTTGTGAAGATTTTATAAGTGTGAGGGATTGGTTTCAGGGCGTTCTATGACAGATGGGAGGAGGGGGGTTGCCAATGCTTAGGGCATTAATTCTAGATGAATGGGGTTGTTCTGACAAGGTCCGACGATCGGTGCTCGACTATTTGTATGTTTCATGGGGAATGCGGGAGATTAGGAGTGCGTCGCGCATCAGGGCGCTGGCGTGTCGATTTTACAGAACAAAATGTAGAAATCGAGAGGTGTTTACCTGGAGTTTACCTGGAGAGAGTTCCAGGGGTCAACGCCCCTGCGGCCCGGTCTGTGACCAGGCCTCATGTTGGACCAGAGCCTGATCAACCAGGCTGTTACTGCTGGCCGCATGCAGTCCAACGTACGAACCACAGCCTGGTTGGTCAGGCACCGACTTTAGGTGCCTGTCCAGTGCCTGCTTGAAGACAGCCAGAGGTCTATTGGTAATCCCCTTATGTATGCTGGGAGGCGGTTGAACAGTCTTGGACCCTGACACTTATTGTGTTGTCTTTCAACGTGCTAGTGGCACCCCTGCTTTTCATTGGGGGGATGGTACATCGTCTGCCGAGTATTTTGCTTTTGTAGGGAGTGACACTCGTGTGCAAGTTTGGTACTAATCCCTATAGGATTTTCCAAGTGTATATAATAATGTATCTCTCCGACTGCGTTCCAGGGAGTACAGGTTTAGGAACTTCAAGCATTCCCAGTAATTGAGGTGGTTTATTGCAGTTATGCGTGCCATGAAGGTTCTCTGTACATTTTCAAGGTCAGCAATTTCACCTGCCTTGAAAGCTGCAGTTAGTGTATGGACAATGCTGGGAGAGAGACTTTTCGTTGGGATATAGAAATCTAACGATGGATGTATTTAAGGGGTTATGACATCTATAGTGAGTTGATGGGTTCCAAGATGGAGCATGTTGGTTTGTCTCCCGGGGGGGAAAGGGTTTAGTTTTTAGTGTATGAGGTGTGCAAGCGTACGGGGGTGTGGCCTAGGATGAGGGGGGGGGTGACCTGTATGAGGTCCGGAGTATGTTTTCTCGGTGTGGAAGATGACTCAGACTGGGGGGGGGTCATAACGGGTCCCAGTACTTGGTTTTATCATTTCAGCGGAGCTGTTGGTACTCCATTATCAAGTAAGCCTGTTTTGCAAGAAGACCGGTCATATATATTAGTATATAGTGAGGCATAAGAGCGAGATACTCAAACTGGGCTATCATAGTCCGGAGACTTTCATGAAGGCGGTGACATCCCAATGTGCCAATGGAGGTTTTATATCTCTGAGCGCGTCGCTTTTGTGGCGTTACGTAGTATCATTCAGACTGTGTGTGATTTTACATCATGGAGAGACTTCCACGCAGACTATCTAGTGGATAGAACCTAGTTTACAATTGGTGACAACTCTTGGTGCGAGTGTCGCTTGAGTATGTGTAAGAATTGATAATGTGTTAATGATGTATCCTTGTAATATGTACTGATGCAATTGGTTAGGAGTTTCGTGTACCAAGTAAGGGGGGGAAGGTTAGGGAAGAGGTGATCTTATGTCAGGGATCTGACGGTGTCTGTGACGACATCAAAAGGTCACCTAGTTTTCGAGTTAGGGAGCACACCCAAGCAAGTAGAGTCATATTAACTAACCTTGGATGGTATGCTAACCACGGACAAGGCCGGTGGTAGGATTAATCGTGGTTTTATAGTGTCTCGACTCTGATTTGTAATGTTCAGAGACATAACCTAATAAGGTCAACCGCTTCTCATGTAACGTACATGTGAGTTAGTCTAAGGTAGGGTATCGACAATGATACATAGCATTGAACATATATGTGTTTTGACCTACTTGTATCACATACTAAATCAAAAGAACAACATACTATGTATGACAAAACAAGGTTCTATGGTAAGGTAATGGTAATGTATTTTTTAGTGTATTTTGGAGAGGGGGGGGGGGGGGTTTGGTTGGTGCGATGGTTGGTCCTGGGAGCGTTAGGGCTCTTGTATTAGGTGAAATGTATTATTTAAACAAAAATCGGTATTCAACATATATAAGGTATATATGGTTCGATGACTATGCTTGTGTTAGGATGTAATGTACATTGTTATGTTGCACAAACGCCTTGTTGGCAACTCTGAAATCAAAGCAGATAGGTCTGGGTTTTACCCTGGTGATATGTAGGGTGTTGAGCTGCATGAGGGTCTCCTACTGTAGTATATGACCATGAGGTCATGCAGCTCCGGGATGCGGGGATATTTGGTTTTGTAATTTGTAGGTTAGTAATGGTAATAATATGCATATTTATACATAATTACTGTTGTCACGAATGTTTTGTTTCCGCTGCGGCGGCCTTATGATGAAACGGGTCTTACATCGAATATGAAATAAGAAATTACTTTCTTGAATTAGTGTAGAGTTAAGACAGTGTATAATGGTTTATCACCACACATTGTTTGTTCATGGGTATATCTCTTCTTGTATGTACCTGTATGTTCTGTTTTTAAATAAAATAAAAAATAAAATAATGTAAACTGAGAAGCGTCAGAACTATTTATACATTCCAGCGAGTTACCTGGAGGAAGTGCTGAAGATTTTTTCAAGAGTTCTTTTTTCAGCGATAAAAATAAAATAAATTTTGGGCTTTCATAAGTGGGTATATTAATGAGAGAATATACCGACAGGTATGTTTATAATATATAATGTGTGGCTTACGCTATTTCACTGGAAGACATTCTGTCTATCAGTAATGCAATGATTGAGTGTATCGACTGTATGTGTATAACACACGAAATGCAGATTATGGCATTTTATTGTTTAACGTTACATTCAATAAAGACTTTATCAATTTATTAATTACTGAAGTCTCTGGTCGACGAAACATATTCGCAATAAAATGTCACAACCTACAGAGTTTGTTTTATTTACAATCTCTCATCGGAGAATACATCTATTGGAGAGACGTGAAGTGAGGGGTGAGACAATGTTGTCACCTGCAGTAACGTCACTCAGACAAGTGGAAATATTAAAGTTTTAAAATGACGTGGGCGAGTTGGACGACTGCAGGGTTCATTGTTGTCAGTAATAGCAGTGCCATAGCTAGTGAAAAAAAAAAAAGTTTCGCAAATGTTTCTGAAATTAGTGTTAGTCGTGGCTATTATAGCGGATTCCTAAGACAGACTAAGTTATGAAAGAAGCAGACGGAACCGACTGTGCTTGGAATTACAGTAGCTCTGATTGATGCGACTAACACTCATACAGAAATTAAGTTCATTCTTAATTTCAGAAACAATTGCCAAATTTATTTCCACTAAATATGACACTGCTGTTGAATAAACCTATTTTGAAAAGTACTGAAGTCGGCCTACCAGACAACCTAATTTTCAATGTTTCCACTTTGCTCAGTAGCATTACTAAAGTGACATTGCTGGCCCACCATGCACTTCATGTATCTTTAATATATATCCCTTTCTTTGCTCGTAGTTTAAAAAGTGAGCAAACACTTGGACGGATTTAAATTAAATAAACTTAGATTTCGAAAGGACGTAGGAGAGGACCTGAGGTATTGAAGCTTTGTGAATAATGTGACAAGTATGTAGGTGTGAGTGGTTGTGTTTGAGAAGGGCGTGCCTAGTATGGGACTGTGTTTGAGAAGGGCGTGCCTAGTATGGGACTGTAGGCATGTTTCAGAGTTCCTCCATTCTTATGCATATTGTGTATTCTTATGTTCTTAAATGTTACACGTTTTTTCTAGTAAATATGTCCTAGTTTTTGTTTATGTGCCTTTTTAAACACACTTATCAGAGTAATCTACTAAGGTTTACACTATTCTTTGCCAGTCTCTGAGAGAATTGTTAATCTTCCTGGTGCACGAAGTCTCATTTCAGTAAAATGCAGTAAACCGTACAGAGTATTCATATTAACCGAGTGTTAACATACAGTGTTAGCATACAGTGTTAGCATACAGTGTTAGCATACAGTGTTAGCATACAGTGTTAGCATACAGTGTTATCATACAGTGTTAGCATACAGTGTTAGCATACTGTGTGTAACGGTCAGTCTTGCAATGGTACAAGGACTATGTCGGTTAAAATGACTGGGCTCCACTCAAAGATTAGGGAATTGTTTCCAATACAGTATTTAGAACTATTATCCTATAAATTATGATTGTGTGTGTACTCTTACAGACTGCTTCTGTAACAGTACACACACAAAAATAATTAAACAAATTAATTAGTTCCATAAAACATTTGCTTCAGGTATTAGTTTCATTTGAAATGTGTTAACCTCAGGCCTAAGCTATGTACATAATATTCCACTCTTACCCTCTCCAGTATTTTATATTACTCTACTTCGGTATTTGTTTGACATTTAAGTTCAAACTAGAATTTAACCTATATTGCTGCATTACTCTACTACTTGCGTAGCAATACAGTTAGATTTTTCCTACCTAAATAATTCAACTTGGATCATAAATTCATATCTTTAATTCTATCTTCTTGAAAATGTTAGTTTTCTACAAAGGTAAGTAAATGAAAGTCCGTTGCAAATTATATAGATTAAATTATTTTAGTTGGGTTATCTAATTATTGCTGTAGATATAATTTTATTGTTTTTTAAAATCATACTATATTATTATCGTAAAATATTTTCATATTCTGATGATGGTTGGAAGAACATAAGAAACGTTAATAAAGAAATTGGATATCCTTTAAAGATGATATTCCCACATGGAACCTCTATTGCTAATATATATATGTCGTGCCGAATAGGTAAAACTTGCAATTTTGGCTTAAATAGCAACGCTTTTCTTGCCGAATAAGGCAAGCGGAAATTTGTGTATGCAATAATTTTGCAAAAATTATTCTGAACCAAACGCTAAAAATATATTTCATTGTGCTTGTTTATTATTAAATTATTGTAAATTTATCTAAAATATATTTAGTTAGATTAGGCTAAATTGAATTACGCCTGTTATAATAAGGTTAGGTATGTTTTAGCCTGCCTCATGGTGAGCGAAAATTCCACAACGCTCTAACCCACGAGAACATACAATCCTACAAGAATCACCCACCCAGCAGAGCTAGGTGTTGTACCGTGATCCGAGGACATAAGATGGAGTAGGTGCCTCAGAGCTAATTTCATTCTACTCCCGTTTGGTGTACTAGCCTCCACAAACAGTATACTGCTTGTGGATGCTAGTATACCAAACAGGGAGTAGAGAAATAGGTCTGAGCACCACCATCGTATGTCCTCGGATCACGGTACACCCTAGCTCTGCTTGGTGCAGATTCCTGTAGGATTGTATGGTCCCATGGGTTAGAGAGCCGTGAAATTTTCACTCACCATAAGGTGAGCTAAAACAACACGGAGTTCGATCCCACGGCTAGTCGCAGTGTTGTTATTGATTAAATACCACTCGTTCGTGGTTACAATACGATATATATATATATATATATATATATATATATATATATATATATATATATATATATATATATATATATATATATATTTGTGTGTGTGTACTCATAGTTGTGGTTGCAGGTCAGTCAGTCCTGGCCCCCCTCTTCATGCCGCTACGTGTGTGTGTGTGTGTGTGTGTGTGTACTCACCTAGTTGTACTCACATAGTTGTGGTTGCAGGGGTCGAGTCATAGCTCCTGGCCCCGCCTCTTCACTGGCCGCTACTGGGTCACTCTCCCTGCGCCATGAGCTTTATCATACCTCTTCTTAAAGCTATGTATGGGGCCTGCCTCCACTACATCACTTCCTAAACTATTCCACTTCCCGACCACTCTGTGATTGAAGAAATACTTCCTAACATCTCTGTGATTCATCTGAGTCTTCAACTTCCAACTGTGTCCCCTTGTTGCTGTGTCCCATCTCTGGAACATTCTGTCTCTGTCCACTTTGTCAATTCCTCTCAGTATCTTATATGTTGTTATCATGTTTTCCCTATCTCTCCTGCCCTCCAGTGTCGTCAGGTCGATTTCCCTTAACCTCTCCTCGTAGGACATACCCCTTAGCTCCGGGACTAGTCTTGTTGTAAACCTTTGCACTTTCTCGAGCTTCTTCACGTGCTTAGCTAGGTGTGGGTTCCAAACTGGTGCTGCATACTCCAGTATGGGCCTAACGTACACAGTGTACAGGGTCCTGAACGATTCTTTATTAAGATGTCGGAATGCTGTTCTTAGGTTTGCTAGGCGCCCATATGCTGCAGCAGTTATTTGGTTGATGTGCGCCTCAGGAGATGTACCTGGTGTTATACTCACCCCAAGGTCTTTTTCCTTGATTGAGGTTTGCAGTTTCTGGCCCCCTAGGCTGTACTCCGTCTGCGGTCTTCTTTCCCCTTCCCCAATCTTCATGACTTTGCACTTGATGGGGTTGAACTCCAGGAGCCAATTGCTGGACCAGGCTTGCAGCCTGTCCAGATCCCTTTGTAGTTCTGCCTGGTCCTCGTCCGACTGAATTCTTCTCATCAACTTCACATCATCTGCAAACAGGGACACTTCGGGGTCTATTCCTTCCGTCATGTCGTTCACAAATACCAGAAACAGCACTGGTCCCAGGACTGGCCCCTGTGGAAACCCGCTCGTCACCGGCGCCCACTCTGACACCTCACCACGTACCATGACTCGCTGCTGTCTTCCTGACAGGTATTCCCTGATCCATTGTAGTGCCTTCCCTGTTACCCCTGCCTGGTCCTCCAACTTTTGCACTAATCTCTTGTGTGGAACTGTGTCAAACGCCTTCTTACAGTCCAAGAATATGCAATCTACCCACCCCTCTCTCTCTTGTCTTATTGCTGTCACCCTGCCGTAGAACTCCAGTAGGTTTGTGACACAGGATTTTCCGTCCCTAAAACCGTGTTGGCCGTCGTTGATAAGCTCATTCCTTTCTAGGTGCTCCACCACTCTTCCCCTGACTATCTTCTCCATGACCTTGCATGCTATACATGTCAGTGACCCTGGTCTGTAGTTTAGTGCTACGTTCCTGTCTCCTTTTTTAAAAATTGGAACTACATTTCCTGTCTTCCATACCTCAGGTAGTTGCCCTGTTTCGATAGATGTGTTGAAGATCATTGTTAGGGGTACACATAGCTCCTCTTCTCCCTCTCTCAGTACCCATGGAGAGATGTTATCCGGCCCCATCGCCTTTGAGGTATCTAGCTCGCTTAGTAGCCTCTTCACTTCCTCCTCAGTTGTGTGTATTGTGTGTATTGTGTATTGTGTGTATTGTGTGTGTGTGTGTGTGTGTGCGTGTGTGTCGTGCCGAATATGTAAAACTTGCAATTTTGGCTTAAATAACATCGCTCATCTTGTCGAATAAGGTAAGCGAAAATTTGTGTATGCAACAATTTCGCAAAAATCGTTCTGAACCTAGCGAAAAAATATGTTTCATTTTGTTTATTATTATTTTATTGTGAACTTATCTAAAATATATTTAGTTGGATTATGCTAAATTAAATTGCGCTGGTTATAATGAGGTTACGTAAGTTTTGTAAGGTTCTTTTGGTACAAAATTATTATTTTTTTTTACATTAATATACGTAGATGAAAAAAAAATATATATTTAAACGTATAAGAGAACATTCTAAAAAGGATTAATTTTAAATGAGTTTGTGCTAATTGACCAATTTTAACTATTCGGCAAGATATATATATATATATATATATATATATATATATATATATATATATATATATATGCAAAAAGATCACAGTAGACAGGTGATATCAAAATATGCAAGACAACCACTATGAAAAAATAGAAGAATTCCAAGCGCTTTCGTGATTACTCACATTATCAAGGAACTATAAAAGGAAACGTGAGAAGAAGGCTTATAAAGAGGCAGAATACACCTCACAGTCACATCACACTAACAAAGACAACACCTCACAGTAGCGTAACATCTCACGACTCTGTGAAGAGGAACATAAGAAAGGACCTGAAACTCTTCCCAAGAATTAAGATTAGTCCAATTTATCATTAAATTCTTCCCAAATTTTATTAATTATAAATGAATCCAATTTATATAAACCAAAAGAAATATTCATATTATTTTCAAAACTGCTTTTAATGAAACATGATTCTATGATATTCCTCTCAACCATGGACTTGCTTGATACAACTTTCTCAGCATTTTGAAAATCAATTGGATGGTTAAAGTCTCTACATGAATAAATAGAGCATTAGAATCTTGTCCAGTTCTAATGCTATATTTATGTTGTTTTAATCTTAGTTCAAGACTTTACCAGTTTGACCATAATAAACTTTATCGCATATTTTACAGGGAGTCTTATGGACACATCCGTCAGCATTTTGGGGGATTTTTTTATCAAAAGTCTTTTACTGTATCAAGATTTTAATACAACTTTGATATTAAAATTTTAAGAAAAGAAGGCATATCAACCAAGTTTTCATGGTAAGGGAGAACCAACATATTTATAGTTGAATAAGGTTGGTTGTCCCTTTTGGATTGTAAAAAGTATTTCTAGCTATTTTAAAAGATTTATCAATTATGTTTCTTGGGTATTTTAAATCATTAGCTATTTCATAAATTTTAGAGATTTCTTCATCTATGAACTCTGGACTACAAATGCGTAAAGCTCTCAAAAACATAGAAGAGAAAACCGACACTTTAACTCTATCTTGATGTGAAGAGTAATAGTGTACATAGGAACAATTATTTGTAGGTTTTCTGTAAATTTTAAATTTAAAATCAATGTTACCCTTAATAATAAAAACATCTAGGAAGGGCAATGAGTTATTTACTTGAAATTCAACAGTAAAATTTATAGAATGAGCTAAGCTATTTAATTTAACGAGGAAATGGTTTATGTCTACATTCTTAGGCATAAGGCACAAAATGTCATCAACATATCTATATTATTAATCTTTGTATTATTGATGCAAAATTTGTATTTAATGATGAGTTTTACACTGAGAAGTTTGGTATGGCAATGGGAAATCCTCTTTCACCTGTTCTTAGTAATTTATATATGGAATTTTTCGAAACAAGATTGCTTAACACAATCCTTCCCAATAGAGCTAAGTGGTATAGATATGTTGATGACATTTTGTGCCTTATGCCTAAGAATGTAGACATAAACCATTTCCTCGTTAAATTAAATAGCTTAGCTCATTCTATAAATTTTACTGTTGAATTTGAAGTAAATAACTCATTGCCCTTCTTTTCTTAAGAATTTTAATATCAAAGTTGCACTTAAAAATCTTGATACAGTAAAAAGACTTTTGATAAAAAATTCCCCCCAAAATGCTGACGGATGTGGTGACCTGTTCTTAGCTCAGTGGTGACCTGTTCTTAGCTCAGTGGTGACCTGTTCTTAGCTCAGTGGTGACCTGTTCTTAGCTCAGTGGTGACCTGTTCTTAGCTCAGTGGTGACCTGTTCTTAGCTGAGTGGTGACCTGTTCTTAGCTCAGTGGTGACCTGTTCTTAGCTCAGTGAAGACGTGTCTAGTGTACTCCCTGTGGACTGAATCAAGATGCCCCTATTGAGCAACTTTACCAGCAGCAAGGAGGAATTGAGGGTAGCGAAGCTTGAGATACGGCGATTGACGGAGGAAAACAAGAGGATTCGTAGTAGTCCTCC
>WNWK01022495.1:0-32461 GCA_009830355.1 Cherax destructor
AACTAGGCTCAAAGGACTAATGTAACTTTCCTTTATTCCTCTGTTCCTACGAATCAGAAAATAGGGATGGGAAGGGGAGGATGACGGATGTGAAAACATAAGAGGAACATTAGAAAGGTAGTTGGCTAAGAGATAAAAAAAGAAGAGAATAAGGACCGGGCTTAAGGCTATGAGAACAAGTAAATTAAGTCATCTATATCAGGAGGAGGTCGTGGAAGACTGTACCAGCGCTGCCGCCCACCAGGTGTATCCAGAGTAATTAAGCTAATCACCTAATTAATATGCCAGTAAGACAAAGAGGCATATTGACGACATATAAATTTCGTTATATAAAAAAAATATGGCACTAACATTTTAATTAACTATATACATGAGCACGAGCGTATGTGTACGCATGAATATACATAAACATACAGTGTATAAATACAAGCGCGCCCTAACGCGCGCACACACGCACGCACACACACACACACACACACACACACACACACACACACACACACACACACACACACACACACACACACACACACACACACACACAAAGAGAGAGAAAATCCTCTTCATTTCACTTTTTTGAGAGAGGGGAAAAATCCAGCACGACCTCCCGTCAAACCTGGGAAAAATGAGAGGGAAGAGAGAGAGGGAATTACTCCCTCTCATTTACCATCTAGAGCGAGAAGCTTTAAAAATCTTCTCCCTCACCTCATTTGCGCCCCATCACCCTCTTATTGCCCCATCACCCCCACCCCATCACACCCTGAGATCATATCAACAACTTTTCCTTCATTATTTTGATTCCAGGTTCCTCATCACTCCCATTCTTATCTCCTGAGTGATAAATAAAAAAAAAAGATTTTAACTCAGAATTTTCTTTTCCTGCCACAAATCATCCGTTGCTCTCCTCACACTCTCTTCGCCCCCGCCCCCACACCCACTCCTCGCCTTCCCCTCCACACCCACTCCTCGCCCCCCTCCTCTGCCCTACACACTCCCGCCCCCCTCCCCCCTCACACACACTCCTCGCCCCTCCTCCACACACTCCTCGCCCCCTCCACACACACTCCTCGCCCCCTTCCCCGCCTCTACACACACTCCTCGCTCCCTTCCTCCACACACACTCCTCGCCCCCTCCACACACTCCTCGCTCCCCTCACACTCTCCTGTGATATGGCTAGAGAGTGAAACATGCACATATCAGTTCTAAAATGTAATTAATATACTGTAACTGTCTCTTATTGCTTCTTATTTCTTTCTATATTATCATAATTAGTATTATTTATTCTGTGCACAAAATAATTTTGCCTAATATTAAAAACTTTCTTTAAGAGGTCGCCTGGATTTATTTTTCCTTTCCCTTTTCTCCTTCCTCCAGCTTTTCGATTTTATTTTGTTCATAGCTCGAGAACGCCTCACCCAATCGACTTCAAATTTTCCAGCCTCTGTGTACGGTAACGAGGACTAAATTCTTGGAACAACTGGCATGTTCACGTGCACTATGATCAAAGTTGCTAAACCCATTCTCAGCATCCTGGAATGTCTCTGATAACTTCCAAAATCCCCAGTGGCTTGCTACAAAAAGTTCAAAAAAAGTGAAAAGAAAATTTTCACCAATGATGTGATTTCCAAGTGCAGTTTGGCCACTTTTATAAAATATTAATTCTCATTTTTAGTGAGTAACTAAAGAAGGGTTCTTCTTATTGACTTTCAAGATATTAGTGACGATTCATTTTATAATAATGATGACCTATAAGTTTAACATGAATAGGTGCAAATTTGAATTTTTTTCTGAAATAAGTCGAAAACTTGAAATGGTTGGAATCAGATCAATTACTGAAGAATGCCTTTTTTGATCGGCTTCAAACTTGTAGCATTCATGTTTTTTTTTGTTTTTTTTTGCAACACAGATTGTCACTTAGTTTGAACTGCATAAATTTCAATTCACTAAATTTTATAAAGCAAACTGTTTTCCATCCAATAACTAATGAATGCCTCTTCTGATCAGCTTGAAACCTAAGTAGTGGTGAATCTTAGCAAGAAGTACTTTCTTATTAATTTTTTAGTTGTGTGAGTGCCTGTATTTCCATTTTTTGCCAGTTTTATCAGTTTAAAAAATTCAACATGTTTTTTACTAGATCGTCAAAAATTTTAAAACAAGAATGTAAACGTGAAAAGCGGAAAAAAAAAAAAAAATCCGCGAATTTATGGCATTTTTAAGCTTCATTTCTGTTTGACTTATCACAAAGTTTCGTTTATTACTTAAGAACTCGTTCAATCGGCTCCTCTGACGGCCATTTTGCCATTTTTAACCACGAATTACTGTATTATTTTAATTTACTGCATTATTTTCCCCTTGATGCAAAAGAGCTCTTTTTCCAACAGTTATTCGGCTCCCAGCAAGACAGTGGTCAGCACCACTGATTCAGCTAGACTCCCAACATGACAGTGGTCAGCACCACTGATTCAGCTAGACTCCCAGCATGACAGTGGTCAGCACCACTGATTCAGCTAGACTCCCAGCATGACAGTGGTCAGCACCACTGATTCAGCTAGACTCCCAGCATGACAGTGGTCAGCACCACTGATTCAGCTAGACTCCCAGCATGACAGTGGTCAGCACCACTGATTCAGCTAGACTCCCAGCATGACAGTGGTCAGCACCACTGAGGCAGCTAACTCCAGCATGACAGTGGTCAGCACCACTGAGGCAGCTAGACTCCAGCATGAAGTGGTCAGCACCACTGATGCAGCTAAACTCCCACATGACGTGGTCAGCACCACTGGGCAGCTGACTCCCAGCACAAAAGTGGTCAGCACCACTGAGGCAGCTAGACTCCCAGCATGACAGTGGTCAGCACCACTGGGCAGCTAGACTCCCAGCATGACAGTGGTCAGCACCACTGAGGCAGCTAGACTCCCAGCATGACAGTGGTCAGCACCACTGAGGCAGCTAGACTCCCAGCATGACAGTGGTCAGCACCACTGAGGCAGCTAGACTCCCAGCATGACAGTGGTCAGCACCACTGAGGGTGGAAGGTCAAGAGTATAAGAGAAAGTCACCAAGATATACATCCCATCCCCAAGAAGTATGTCCAGACAAATACAGCCGCGGCTTCAGCACACGTCGAGTGGAAAGTCAAGCAGAGAGAGAGACGCCTCCAATAAATGTGCAATAAGAGGTGCGTTTAACGTAGGTCTTTCAGGATTATTATTTTGATCTTTATGTGAAGCGCTAAGCCTTTCTTGGTGATTCAACGCAAGAGATGGTGGAAGTTCCATCTTCTGTCCGTTAAAAGATTATTATTATAATCAAAACTAAGCGCAAAAACCACCAGAGTCACACAGCTTCCATTAAATGGATAACAATGGCCTTTCTAGATAGTCAGAATAATACATATCTATGTTTGCAGATGATATGAAGGTTTGATGGGAAAAGAGTAGCGTTAGAGGTAAAAATCTGCAGAGCTGCATAGAAAGGTTACGAGAAGTGATTGCTTAATCTCCGAGCTAACAAATTAATATTAATCATAGATGTTAGAGCTGAGGAAATCTGAGCAACACAAGACGATGTGAGAACTGAGGAACACAAGACGATGTGAGACTGAGGAACACTAGACGATGTGAGCTGAGGAACACAAGACGATGTGAGACTGAGGAACACTAGACGATGTGAGAACTGAGGATCTGATTGAATGGTGTAGGAAACGAGTGAGGTATTATTTCCTACTGTAAGGTAACTGCCATCAGTAGGTAAAGTAACTGCCACCAGTAGGTAAAGTAACTGCCACCAGTAGGTAAAGTAACTGCCATCAGTAGGTAAAGTAACTGCCACCAGTAGGTAAAGTAATTGCCACCAGTAGGTAAAGTAACTGCCACCAGTAGGTAAGTAACTACCAACAGTAGGTAAGGTAACTGCCAACTGTAAGGCAAATCTCAAGCTCAAGAGAGGGAGAAACCCCTAATGAAAAATATGACGCTGAACTTATGCGGCCTTTCCAATCCTGGCCGTAATATATTTGATGGCAGACGGCTCCGACACGTTTCGACTGCGCAACAGGCTTCAGTCAGAGATACTACCACTTATATTTCCCGTAATAAACCGAAGAGGCTCGCGTTCAAGCAAAACATTTCGGTAATAAAGATGCCTACGTTCTGACAAATGTGTCTTATCAACTGAAAAGAATATGAGACGAGCTTTCGATAACTCAGAAATATTGACGTAAACAGAAACGTGATGGAACCAGACTCCATAGTCACGTAAGACGACTCAAAGAGGATTCTAAGCATCTACCCACAGATTAGTTCCTCACGTTAGGTGAGGAACTAAACAGACTTCAGGACTAAACAGACTTCAGGAAATGACTCAATCTGAGAAGAGACATGAGCAAAACATACAGGATACTTAGAGTTGTGGAAGGGCTCTTGTTCTGGGAAAATGGAAAAGATTGAGTTTATCCATGTCCTTGGATCAAACCTCATTTCGCCCATCCTATGCTAGTTATTCATGATACTTTTTGTAATGTGATTTACAACCATAACTAAAATTATTGATGTGGGTTTAGGAATGTAAATAATGTGCTATGATTTGTTTTGATTACATTGTAATGATTTATATTGTATGTAAACAAATAATTCAAGTTAGCTTTTAGTTGGCAATCCAAGAATATTTATGATATGTCAGCATTTTTCAAAACTCTGTGTAACATGTCGATTTTATGTTTTTTTTTTTTTCCAAATCGCATTTATCAAATGTATACTTGAATTCAGACGAAGACAAGAGAACAACTGTGATTAACGATGCATTAGATAGAAAGCTCACTGCTTTAGAAACCGAGTCCAGGAGCTGGAACTCCACTTCTTCCCCCACACACACCCCACTTTACCACCTCGCCACACCTCCTTGATTATCTAATAACATCTTAATTGCCCCAAGACCAAGTTAATCTACATAATAATGAGTTCCCCCAACGTTTCCTTTTTTTTGGGGGGGGGAGGAAATTAGAGTTATATTGAAAATCAAAGTTAAAGATAAGCAAAAAATTCTATTAATTTCACAGCGGAGGTAAATTATTAGGTGTTAAGGAGATCATGAGTGTACGGTGTTGTTTATTAGTAGTTAAAGAGGAAGAACTAGTGCAGAGTGAGAGTCTCGGCTCTTGTCCATGCCTCTTAACGTGTTCCTCGCCGGACTAACTTCCTCCTAACCTCGTGGATGCTGTCACACCCACTCTTAGGTGGGTGTTGAGGGCTCGATACAAGGTGCTGGAGAGTATATGTAGCTGACTAAGGTATATGGTGCTACTGGAACATGTAAAGTGAAGAGAAAGGCACCTGACTGGAACAATACACAACTCGCACGAGTAGGTGAGAGGAGCTTACCACGAGTGTGACTTTGTAAAATGGTCTAAGTCGGACCGAAACGTCGCCGTAAGCTCCTCTATGTGCGGGTTATTTGTATAATGTAAAGTGTTAGTTGTTAATAATATATGCTTCTGGTAGAACCTGATATTGATACCACAGCAAACTTTTAAATGAAATATTAAAAATAATTATAATAATGTCTTTCGGACGTTGTGGGATCCGAGAAATATATCCATATATCTTGCAGCCTAGTCTTCCCCATGGCCACAAAAGGAATAGTGCAGCATGTGGCATAAGTTTCTAATGCAAATAAATATTGGCATTAAAAATCTGAGGCCAATCATTCTCAAGGCATCACATAGAAACTAATATTCTAATGTCTTTAATACAGGTGGTCAACTGGCCTCTATATAACACCAAAACCACGTCAATCCCTACTACTAAGACACCAGTTTCGAGAGTTTGAAGCCTATCAGAAAAGGAATTATCTAGTTATCACACAGAGATCAATTTCTCAAAATGCTCAAGCCCTTAAGTCTGAAAGCCTATCGCATTAGGCATTCACAAATTATAGAATGAAAACAATTACAGTGGACCCCCGGCTAACGAACAAAATTCATTCCAGAAGCCTGCTCAAGTGCCATTACCGAACGAATTTACTTCCTTAAGAAATAATGTCACGTAGGTTAGTCTATTTCAGACCCCCAAAAATACAGTTCCACAAGCACTTACAATATTATACTTACATAATTGTACGATTTCCGGGGTGTTCGTTAACCGGGGGTCCACTGTATTTCCATTTTCCAAATATCTTTAAAAAAAAAAAAACTGGGAATTTAGCAGACACATCATAAAAACAATCCAGACCTTGATTAAGTAAGGTTCAACAACATTCAAGGACTGAGGTCGACAATAATGACAATACGAACAAAAAGGCATAATACCGTGACGGGAACAATACACAAATAACTCGCACATAAGAGAAGCTTACCACGACGTTTCGGTCCGACTTGGACCGACTTTGTAAATGAGCCAAGTCAGACCGAAACGTCGTCGTGGCTTATTTGTGAATAATAGACATTCTATGGTTATTGCCAGGAAAAGAACAAGTTTAATAAAACTGGCAAATTAATCGAAAAAAACAATACTTGCGATAAGAGTTTATTGGTCAAAAAATACATTCTCAAGTTACTGCACAGAATCCAACAATTCCAAGAAATTAACTATGTAAAATAGCCAATTAGCATCTGCCAGGAGCGTATAAATTTTCCCACGTGTCATACCCGTTCTTGACACCGTGTATGACATTTTGAAAGCACAAATGCTTCTTCACTTAAGAGGTTCAATATCTACACACTTATTAAAATATACCAATAGAAAAGGTAGCTTAGGCTTGTGACATTCAGTACGACACATATACCCGATCCATTACCCGGGTTCCATTCTTCCGTACCAAGCACAGCTAAAGGGGAAAATCTGCATACGAATAACCCCCTTCCTTCCCTTTACTACTGCCCTGGCTACAAAGGGCCGGGAAAAACATGGGGAAAAACATGGAAAAACTGAATGTTTATGTTAATACTGAACACTCGTATACAGTGGTATTTCCCTCATGTTGGTTGTTTGGCCGGTTAATTGAACTTGAAACCTATGACACACGAGTGTCGTTATATGTTCATGTCATCTGTTCACCAGTTTACAATACTTTTATCCAAAACATGAGAATACTGGGGCTAAAATAAATTCTGTGATATATATATATATATATATATATATATATATATATATATATATATATGTCGTGCCGATTAGGTAAAACTTGAGATTTTGGCTTAAATAGCAACGCTCTCCTTGCCATATAAGACAAGTGAAAATTTGTGTATGCAATAATTTCGCCAAAATCGTTCTGAACATAACGAAAAAAATATATTTCATTGTGTTTATTTATTATTAAATTAATGTTAACGTATCTAAAATATATTTAGTTGGGTTAGGCTAAATTAAATTGCGCTTGTTGTATTAAGGTTAGGTAGGTTTTCAAAGTTTCTCTTGGTACAAATATAAATTCTTACATTAACATAATTAAAAAATTTGTCTTTAAACGTATAAGAAAATTTTAGAAGGACTAAATTTAGATGAGTTCTTGCTAATTGACCAGTTTTACCTAATCGGCACGACATATATATATAATATATATATTGTATGCTTCGATTAGGTAAAACTTCAATGAAGAATCATCTAAATGTCCTTAAATCCTATACGTTTAAATATAGATTTTTTTTTATGTTAATGTAAGAATTTATAATTTTGTACCAAGAGAAACTTGAAAACCTACCAACTTATTACAACAAGCGCAATTTAATTTAGTCTAACCCAACTAAATATATTTTAGATACGTTAACATTAATTTAATAAACAAACACAATGAAATAGAATTTTTCGTTATGTTCAGAATGATTTTGGCGAAATTATTGCATACACAAATTTTCACTTGTCTTATATGGCAAGGTGAGCGTTGCTATTTAAGCCAAAATCGCAAGTTTTACCTAATCGGCACGACATATATATATGTATTACCTATTCGTGCTGAATAGGTAAAACTTGCAATTTTGGCTGAAATAGCAACGTTCTTTTTGCCGAATAGGGCAAGCGAAAATTTGTAATAATTTAGCAAAAATCATTTGAACCTAATGAAAAAAAATATATTTCATTGTGTTTGTTTATTATTAAATTATTGAACACTTATGTAAAATATATTTAGTTGGATTATTTTAAATTGCGCTTGTTATATTATGGTTAGGAAAGTTTTCTAAGGTTCTTTTGGTACAAAATAATTATTTTTTACATTAACACAAATTAAAAAATATTTATCTTTAAACGTATAAGATAAAATTTTAGAAAGGACTTAATTTTAAATGAGTTCTTGCTAAATGAACAATTTTACCTATTCGGCACGACATATATATATATATATTTTTTGTTTTATTAATACATCGGCCGTTTCCTCACCAAGGTAGGGTGGCCCGAAAAAAGAAAATTTTTCACCATCATTCACTCCATCACTGTATTGTCAGAGATGCGCTTACTCTACAGTTATAAAACTACATATATGTACATATGTACTGTGGCTCTCAGTGTACACACAATGGAATGTATGAAAATTGTGGGATTTATGGCACATTATTTCTTATATATTATAAGAAAAAAATGAAAAACATTTAGCGCACAATTATGTTTGTAATTTGCAGATTCAAATTGCTAATATATTATTATATTTATTAGGCGGTAAACCTGTGGGAGTCATCCATCGCAAGGAGTTGTAAAAGTTCGAACCTGCGTCTGCTAATCGCAACTCAGATACATTACAATACCAAGCTGCAATCATATCTTGTTCTGCCTTGTCTGAATATGTTTGTGTTTGTTTATTCTGTGTGAGTAGGTGATCTACAGCTCCTGGGCTCTGTCCCTTCACTATGTATAGTTTACTCGGGGTTCTATCAATACTTAGGTATACAATACTTCAAATAGAGACTAGTGAGGCTACTAGCTAGTTATAAGATGCTATAAGGCCTGGTTATATATACTATGAGGTCTAGTTATACTTAAGGCCTGGTTATACATGGACGTATATACATTTAGATTGCCTTAGTTCCAATATCCTCTTCTACTCACTCCATTTTCTGACTCCACCTTCCCTTCTGTCTCCACCTTCCCTTCTGTCTCCACCTTCCCTTCTGTCTCCACCTTCCCTTCTGTCTCCACCTTCCCTTCTGTCTCCACCTTCCCTTCTGTCTCCACCTTCCCTTCTGTCTCCACCTTCCCTTCTGTCTCCACCTTCCCTTCTGTCTCCACCTTCCCTTCTGTCTCCACCTTCCCTTCTTTACACAATGATGTAACAATGGTATGATGAGACAGTCTGCCTTTTTTTTTACAAGTACAAAGTTGATACCTGCCTCAGCTCGGTTAAAGGCTCCACCTAATACAATATATCAGGCGACTCTAAGCATATGTAGCCATGAATCGCTTTTCATATTACCTGGAAAACAAATGTTCACCAGTGGAAGAAATTACATTTAACTTTCAACACAGAAACGTACAATAATCCACAAAAGTAAGAGGTATTTTTAAACACAGGTGTGTCGTTAATAAAGCTATGCTGAAATAAGGCCATCTCGTTACTCCTCTCAGCCAGAAATGATTTATTAATAAAACTACAAACAGCATATAATTGTATTTGTTTTTATGAAACCAACTACTGACCGAAGGTTTCATTTGATCAACTGAGTTTACTTCATTAATAAATGAATGCTGAATGAACAAATGCCAAACTTAAATTATTTTAGGAAGGAATGATCTCAGATGAAGCGATGCTCTTGAGAAGGGTACAGTTAGGGTATAGTTTTCTGCCCGTCTTGTGGCATAAAAGCTATCTTCTCGCTGACCCCAAAGTTGAGCCAAATGTGGTACTTTGATAACACTGACTTTGAACATAATTCAAACGATGAGAGAGAGAGAGAAGTCGCTTTGCACGGTTTTCTATTTTCTCAAGAAGTATTAGAAGATACAGGGGGCAGGTAGTCCAAGAATGTGGTGCATATTTGTGGGTATTTGTGCCTTCTAAGCACGTACGAGATACGGCTTAGATATTTTTGAGTTAAATTTCACTCCTAGGACCCCACCTCATCCCCGGCTCTAGCATCCTTCCAATCATATTATTACCCATCTTTCGACATTAACATCATGCTGTCTAGAGACAATCACAATCAGAAACAATTTCAATCTACCATCGTTTGTCCCCAGGTTGATATAGCTGTCAGTTATATATCTGAAAGTGTCAGGCATCTCGTTTCCTAAGTAAATATTAGAAACCTAGATTCCCATGCAAAGATAAATGATTTTGGGATGACACGAAGTATATCATTGAAGTGTTTCATGACAATGGACCGAGTATACTTCCTTGTGGAACACTGAGTACACTTCCTTGTGGAACACTGACTGAGTACACTTCCTTGTAGAACACTAACTCTGAGTTACTTGTAGATTCTGCTTCACCGAAAAGAATCAACAAGCACCTTAGTGAAAATAGTCTCTAAAGAAGTGAAGTGTAGAGCCAGGAGACTTAAGTGTTTGCAGTGTAGCCAAGAGTCCCTGATGCCATACCTAGGTGAAGGCACCAGCTGTGTCCAGGACTTACACAGCTGACTTGGGATACATCCAGTGACTCGTACCATATACCTTTGCATGTGTGTCTGTGTGTGTATCTGTATCTGTGTGTGTGTCTGTATATCTGTGTATCTGTATCTGTGTGTGTATCTGTATCTATCTGTCTATCTGTGTGTCTGTCTATCTGTGTGTGTGTATGTATCTGTACATGTTACGAAACTACAGTACTATGACTACAACTACAACAACAACTAGCACACAACTACTACAATTACTACAACTACTACTGCTACCCCTCCATCACCACCACCTTCCCTGCTTGGCTTACATGGTCGCCTTTAGAGCGCATTGTTCACATCGAAATACCTACAAAACATGTGAATTTAAAATAATATGATGTACGCTTGTACAAGTGCGCGCACAGCCCTAGACACGTGCGTGCAGCCCTAGACACGTGCATGAAACCCTAGACACGTGCATGCAGCACGCCCATTCGTCCAAGAATACATTCGCCTGGGAATGCAGTCAAGCAAACATAGGTTTTCGCGTAAATTCGCAAAAAACACCCATGTACACGCAAGCTAGCACGTACATACAAGCAGGCAGGTGTACATATGAAGGTCTGTACGAACACACGCAAACATTTACACATGTAGGCCTGCCCGTACACACGCAAGCAAAGTACATGCACATTGTGGTAAATAAGCACGTAAGCACTCATGTACACGCATGCACGTATAATCACGCTGGCACGCACATACGTACACGAACGAGACCAAGCAGCTTTCACATAACCACTGAAGTTTTCAAAGTGACGTCACGGGTTACTTGTCGGCCATATTGGACGTGATGCTGTACTGACAACACGTCTATATGAGATTTCTCAAATACATGTTTGGATTCTGTTGGGTTGTTGTAGTAAGTCTCTACTGCCTTCCCTACATCTCTGGTCTCTCTAATCTCAACAACTCTCTCCGTTCCTTAGACATTAAACTTACCTTTCGTCAGACTAACACTCTTCGCACTAATCTAGTTCATACCTCCCTTCCCTCTTCAGATTCTCCTGGTGTCTACTCTATTTCTTGTTCCTCCTGTCCTCTTCAGTACTTTGGTGAAACTGGCCGATCTCTTTCTGACAGACTTAGGGAGCACAAAAATAGTGTTAGGCCGACACTAATAATGCTCTTTTCTGTCATGTCAGAGATCACAGTCATCCTATTGATTGGTCTTCTGCTAAAACTGTCTACCCTACGTCCAACTTTCACAGTCGCCGTCTGGTTGAATCCTCCCTTATACACAACTTTCCCTGTATGAATCTTAGCCCTGGCTTTGTCTCTGTTGATGCTTTCCTCTCCCATTACATTGTTAAATGCTCCAAACTTCAGAACACCCGTGACTTAACCTGATTCCTTCCCCTTCTATCTCTTCCCCCTTCTCTTTCTCATTTCTCCTCTGGGTTTTCTTTCTTTTCTTTTGCCTTGTATTTGTCCTTCTTTATTTTATTTTCATTTTCCCCCTCTGTGTTCCTGTCCTTACCCCATGCGGGCCGCCAGCTTCATTGCAGTGCTCCTTTCCTAGAATATGACTCCACTACTACTACTGCCACTACCACTACTACCTCCATTATTACACCTCCACCACTTTCTTGTGCCCTCCCCTGTCTGCCTGCCTATAAATACACCTTCTTCCTGTCCTGTGTGTTAGTGTGACTTTGTAAATGGTCCAGTCGGACCGAAACGTCGTCGTAAGCTCCTCTCTGTTTATATGTGCGGGTTGTGTGTGTATTGTTCCAGTCACGGTATTGTGCCTTTTTTGTTATTTATGGGTTGTTGTAGTAATGTAAGGCTCTACTGTTGTTATTGTTTGTTGTGTTGTTGTAGTAATGTAAGGCTCTACTGTTGTTACTGTTTGTTGTGTTGTTGTAGTTATGTAAGGCTCTACTGTTGTTACTGTTTGTTGTGTTGTTGTAGTTATGTAAGGCTCTACTGTTGTTACTGTTTGTTGTGTTGTTGTAGTTATGTAAGGCTCTACTGTTGTTATTGTTTGTTGTGTTGTTGTAGTTATGTAAGGCTCTACTGTTGTTATTGTTTGTTGTGTTGATGTAGTTATGTAAGGCTCTACTGTTGTTATTGTTTGTTGTGTTGTTGTAGTAATGTAAGGCTCTACTGTTGTTATTGTTTGTTGTGTTGATGTAGTAATTATGTAAGGCTCTACTGTTGTTACTGTTTGTTGTATTGTAGCAATGTAAGACTCTACTGTTGTTACTGTTTGTTGTGTTGTTGTAGTTATGTAAGGCTCTACTGTTGTTACTGTTTGTTGTGTTGTTGTAGTTATGTAAGACTCTACTGTTGTTACTGTTTGTTGTGTTGTAGTAATCTAAGCTTCTACGAGTGTTACTGTTGTGTTGTAGTAATCTAAGCTTCTACGAGTGTTACTGTTGTGTTGTAGTAATCTAAGCTTCTACGAGTGTTACTGTTTGTTGTGTTGGTGTAATCTAAGCTTCTACGAGTGTTACTGTTGTGTTGTAGTAATCTAAGCCTCTACGAGTGTTACTGTTATGTTGTAGTAATCTAAGCCTCTACGAGTGTTACTGTTGTGTTGTAGTAATCTAAGCCTCTACGAGTGTTACTGTTTGTGTTGGTGTAATGATTCAACACAAGTCACATATTTCCTTCAAGAAGGAAAATCACCAGGAAGATAAAAATATAACTATGAAGTGAGCGGTATATCCGCAGGGGTCATGCGGATATAGCGCTCACTTGATACAATAAATTGGATTGACCTAGGACCAATCTAATTCCTTGGATCAAGAGCCCATCACTGAAACACTGCGTGAACAAAATAATTATTGTTCAGTATAACACTAGTCATACCCTGTCACTCTTCATACCTATTCCCTTGAGGAGAATAAACGGCTCTTGATCCAAGGATTTGGACCTAACCTACCTTTCCTCGGATCAAACTTGATCATTCTCTTGTTTCCCAAAGCGCTGTACGGCTCCTCACGGGTTTAGCGCTCTTTCCATGAAATGAAAAAATATTAATGGGCCCAGACTCATGGAAATCCGTGTTCATCAAGAACTGCAATAAGGCCCTATCACGTGCTTTTAACATCCTATGGAGAGGGAGCATGGACACTGGGGTCGTCCCGCAGTTACTAACAACAACAGACATAGCCCCACTCCACAAAGGGGGCAGTAAAGCAATAAAAAAGAACTACAGACCGATAGCGCTAACGTCCCATATCATAAAAATCTTTGAAAGGGTTCTAAGAAGCAAGATCGCCACCCATCTTGATACCCATCAATTGCACAACCTAGGACAGCATGGGTTTAGAGCAGGTCGCTCCTGTCTGTCCCAACTACTGGACCACTACGACAAGGTCCTGGATGCTCTAGAAGACAAACAAAACGCTGATGCAGTATACACAGACTTTGCAAAAGCCTTTGACAAGTGTGACCATGGTGTAATAGCACACAAGATGTGTGATAAAGGAATATCAGGAAAAGTTGGTAGATGGATCTGAGGCGGCTACGGTGAAAAGCTCTGTTCCACAAGGCACAGTACTCGCTCCCATCCTGTTCCTCATCCTCATATCTGACATAGACAGGGATGTAAGCCACAGTGCCGTGTCTTCCTTTGCAGATGACACCCGAATTTGCATGACAGTGTCCACCATTGAAGACACTGCAAGACTCCAGGCGGACATCAACCAAATCATTAAATGGGCCGCAGAAAACAATATGAAATTCAATGATGAGAAATTTCAATTACTCCGATATGGAAACCGTGAGGAAATTATAACTGTATCGGAGTATAAAATAATTTCCAACTACACAATAGAGGGAAAACTAATGTAAAAGATCTGGGAGTGATAATGTCAGAAGATCTCACCTTCAATGACCACAACATTGTATCAATCGTATCTGCCAGAAAAATGATAGGATGGATAATGAGTACCTTCAAAACTATGGATGCCAAGCCCATGATGACACTCTTTCAGGTCCAATGTTATATATTGGCTGGAATATTGCTGCATACTAACAGCATCTTTCCAGGTAGGTGAAATTGCTGCCCTAGAAAATGTACAGAGAACCTTCACGGCACGCATAACTGCGATAAAACACCTCAGTTACTGGGAACGCTTAAAGTTCCTCAACCTGTACTCCCTAGAAAGCAGGCGGGAGAGATACAGGATTATATACACTTGGAAAATCGAAGAGGGGTTAGTACTAAACTTGCACACGAAAATCGCTCCCTGTGAAAACAAAAGACTCGGCAGACGTTGCAGCACCCCCCCCCCTCCAATGAAAAGCAGGGGCGTCACTAGCACGATAAGAAACAACACAATAAGTGTCAGGGGCCCAAGACTGTTCAACTGCCTCCCAGCATACCAATAGACCCCTGGATGTCTTCAAGCAGGCACTGGAATGGCACCTAAAGTCAGTAACTGATCAGTCGGGCTGTGGTTCGTACGTCGGAATTCGTGCGGCCAACAGTAACAGCCTGGTTGATCAGACCCTGATCCACCATGAGGCCTGGTCACAGACCGGGCCGCGGGGGCTTTGACCCCCGAAACTCTCTCCAGGTATCTCCAGGTATAGCAAACATTTAATATTAATAATTTATAAATTTTGTTAAAAAGAATTATTTGTTATGCATAATTTTAAAAAAAGATATGTAATTTGCTAGGAATGATGATCAAGGCGACACAAAAGGGAGCTTAAGGTGGGTGATATATGGGGCGTTAAACCTTTACCATCCCTGTCTTCTCCCCCACACTCCCTCCTTCTCCCTACCTCCTCTCCTCCACTTCCTTACCCTCCCTACGAACCTCCCCTTACCCCCTCACCATTCCATTAGCATGTGAGGGGGAAATTAGAGATAAGGGGAGGAAATATGAGAGGGGCGTGGTCGGGGGAACAGGTGGAGAGAGAGATGCCTTAACTACGTAATTGCCATTACGACGCTCGTTACGACCGTCCGGCTGATTACGTGGCTATTATTGGACGTCTGGTCGTCGGTGGGGGGGTGAGAGGGGTGTCTGGGTCAAGTGTCTTGTAGTGCTTTGTGGGGGTTAGTAGGCGTGGTGGCTACTGGTAGTGGGTGTGGTTGTAAGTGGGCGTGGTTGGGAATGTGGTGGTGGTTAGTTGAAGTATAGTCGTGGTTGTGGTGGTGAATGTTATTGGCAGTCACTTTGGGGATGAATGGGCTTTACTGTAGTTGTAGTATTTAGTAGTTTTTGGATGCAATTGCGGTGACAGTTGCTATTGGTGGTGGCGGCGGCTATAATTCTGGTACTGTTGATAGTGGTTGTTAATGGGGGGTTGCGATTGTGGTGATCATAACAAAATTAATAGTCTGGGACATTCAGAATGTACAAGGACAGACTCTCCAATGTGAATGATTCAAGGACTAGAGAACATACACATACACACACACACACAGAGGTTGAGGAGGTAGGTACCATCCAAAGCTTTAAGAAAAGGTATGATAAAGCTCATGGAGCAGGGAGAGAGTGGATCTAGCAGCGACCAGTGAAGAGGCGGGGCCAGAAGCTATGACTACCTCTGCAACCACAATTAGATGAATACAGACACACACACACAAAATATATATACAAACAGAACACACAAACACGGTGAGTACTCTGATCCTCACAGTGCAGTAAACGTGGAGTCTAAACCTGCTGGAGACAGTATTCGAAAAGTTACTCAGCACTGCACAGAAACCACAAGAATATGAGGAGTTAAACCGGCACGACTGGACCTGGTCTTCACTTAGTATTTTAACTAGATAAAGCCAGAGGAGGGGGAGGGGGAGGGGGTTATTTAGATGGTATATGCTTCGAGCCGGCTATGCCACCACAAGGCCTAAGAAGGAAGTATGGCAGCTGCATTGTCATACTTCCCTCTCAGACCATAAATTGCAAGCTGATTGACTTGTAAGCCATTAAGTTTAATCAGGTAAGATAAACTAGGAATGTAGACATAAGTAGCATTAGGTACAGCCTTTGTCTCACCGCTGTAGGCTATCAATATGGCTGAATACTGCCAGGCCATAGAGAGATTTGAATCCTGGGCCCCCTGAAGCCACACTTGGGACCTGATGTAAACAGGTTATTTATCTTCACGTGAAATACATCAAGCAACATACACATATGTGTAAACCGGATGTGTTACTAATTGATACTGAGTGCATACATTATTTTTACACAGCCCGGTCGGAAAGGGTTATTTCCACCTTCGTAAGACGGACGTGGGAGGACGAGAAACCAGACTGCAGAAGCAGACAGTTGCATGCGAAAACGCAGACTTTTTATCAAAGTTTTTATTAAAGAAATAAAATATTACAGGTCGGACAGTCCACGTAATAAAATATGAGGCGACAGAAAGAAAACTATTAACCATCAAGGTGCTCCAAGAGGGTTCCTTGATATGCCTGTTAAGAGTTCTTGATTCAAGGAATTGTACTTATCCTTTCCTTCTCTGGATTGGTCTTCATTACCTCCCATTAAGAACAAAAAGACACAATACAGTGAGTGGAACAATACACAAATAACCCTCACATATGAGGGAAAACTTATGACGCTATCATGTTTCTTTCTGCTATTATCTGGGTTATTTGTGTATATACCTCCTATTTCCCAACAGATGTTTGACCACTATGAATTTAGCGCTTTGCCATGAATATGGTGAGCAGATATAATCGGTCATAGCAGATATAATCGGTCATAGCAGATATAATTGGTCATAGCAGATATAATCGATCATAGCAGATATAATCGGTCATAGCGGATGTAATCGGTCATAGCAGATATAATCGGTCATAGCACAAGAGTATTCCCCACATCCAGTATCTTAGCTCATCTTAACATCAACAAAATCAACAAAACTGGCACCTACATAATTCACGAAATCGTCATAACAAGATTGCAAACAAATCACGGAACGGATGGGGTTTGAATCCATTGCGAGTTTTAGAACTCACTCGCCATGGATTCAAACCCTAATCTCTCCGTGGTTTGGCATCTGCAGGGAAAGTTTGATATATATTAAAAGACGCATCTTCAACTTATAGCATAAGAATCATTATCACTAATCACACAAAAATGGGAAAGTGGAGTCTGCACAACCCATTAACAATTCGAAGCTTCGTCTAGTAGTGAAGCACTTGGTAAAAAATTAAAGCCAGTTAGAAGTGTTTTCTGTAGACGAAAAACCCCTCGAGGAAGAATTGAAAAATTGCTGCGGACACTTAGAAACCTGTTAACATCATGCCACGGTGCCCCGTGGCCTGGTGGCTAAAGCTCTCGCTTCACACGGCGAGGGTCTGAGTTCGATTCCCGGCAAGGGTAGAAACATTGGACGTGTTTCCTTACACCGGTTGTCTATGTTCACCCATCAGTAAAATGGGTACCTGGGGGTTAGTCGACTGGTATGGGTCGCATCCTAGGACAAAACTGACCTAGTTTTCCCGAATTGCTCTGCATAACAAGGAGCTTTCAATATAGTAGTATGTCATTGATGTCAGCTAGGACTGTATACCTTGTACATGTACTTGTAGAAATAAAGATATTATTATTAATATTTAAAAGTCCCAAAATTGTACGTCAGTTTTATATATGAGTATCACTATGCAGTTCAGTTTTTGTGTCTATGTTGAAGATGAATGACAATGGTAACCCAGTGTATATGGTAAGGAATCTCACCAAGATTCAGGATATCTAATGGAAATTTAGCATATATCTTCTATAGGGAGAAAACTATACTACCAGGAAGAACACAACTGGAAACCACAGAGTCTATAGTTTAACTCAAACTAAAAGTGGAAGAGGTTAGTAGAAAAGCATAGAAAAAATTATCACAGAGGATGGTGGACCAACAATGTTCACAGATGTGATTGAAATTAATATTCAACTATAAGAGAAGAAATTCGAGAATGAAATAACGAGGAGGAAAGACATCAGAGATGAAACAGCTATACATTGCCATAGAGAAAAATGAAAGTTAGAAACCAAGTGCTGAGACTGAAGATGGTATTACTCACATGTGACGACCGACGAGAAGGTGAAGTGTTCATCAGCAACCCCGGCCTCTGTTACACTACCAGCGTCACTAATTCCTTACCAACGTCACTATTACCAACACCATTTCTCCGCCAAAGTCTTCATTTCACTATCAAACACACTATTTCACTGCCACCATCACCATTATTGTAACGCTCACTCTCTGGCGAGGTCTCACGTCTCTGAAACGCATTAGTAGCCCACTCAAGTTATATTGAATTATGATTAGTCTCTGACTTCCATCTCCCTCCCTCCCTCTACACACACACACATACGCACGCAAGCACAAATAGGGACCATGTTCCCAAAGTAGATCAATTATATTTCAATGAAAATCACTTGTCAATATACTGAGGACCCCTCTGCGCCCTTCTCGCGGTGTGTTGGGGGAGATGAGGGAGGTGGTGTTGGGGATGTATCTGTGAGGTAACAGTTTTGTTTCCCAAGTAATGGTGTTTATGGAGTAATAAAGTGTTTAGGGAGATAAGTTTGTGCAAGTCTCTGATTTTCGTTAGATAAGGAGATATACAGACATACAATAAATACATGCACAATATTATATTTATACTATATATATATTATATATATATATTATATATATATATATATATATATATATATATATATATATATATATATATATATATATATATATGTCGTACCGAATAGGTAAAAGTGGTCAGTTAGCAAGAGCTCATTCACAATTAAGTCCTTTCTAAAATTTTCTCTTATACGTTTAAAGATATGTTTTTTTCATTTATGTTAATGTAAAAATTAATAATTATGTATCAAAAGAACCTTAGAAAACTTACCTGACTTTATTATAACGAGTGCAATTTAATTTAGCACTATCCAATTAAATATATTTTAGATAAGTTTACAATAATTTAATAAACAAACACAATGAAATAAAAAAAATTCGTTAGGTTCAGAATGATTTTTGCGAAATTATTGCATACACAAATTTTCGCTTGTCTTATATGGCAAGATGAGCAAAAAAAAAAAAAAAAAAAAATAATAACAATTTTTACCTATTCGGCACGACACACACACATTATATATATATATATATATATATATATATATATATATATATATATATATATATATATATATATATATATATATATATATATGTATATGCATGCAAATAAGATCACAGTAAACAGGTGATATCACAATATGCAGAACAACCACTGTGAATAAATAGTACCTTCTCACATTATCAAGGATAATGTGAGAAATCACATTATACCTGCACACTCAGATTCCGCCCCCTCCCACACGAGAGAGAGGTCGTTCACGGTATAAAATACCTCCAGTGAAGAAACAGGGTGATCAGTAAGCATGAAGTGAACACAATAAATGTGGAGGGACCAAGACTTTTCAACAACTTCCATTCAAAAGGAAGAATACCAACAGATCTCTGGTCGTCTTCAAGGACGTCAATATGCATCTCTACTCAGTGGTGCTTCTTTTAGATTACATGCTACTAGCACCAGTAACCTGATTAATCATGCCTTATACTTGGAGGCTCTGGAGTCTACCTGGAGGGTATTCCGGGGATCAACGCCCCCGCGGTGGGGAGGCTTTGACCCCTGGAGGAGCTATCAACAGGCAAACAGCCAGGTAAACAGATGCTGCGGTAAAAAGCTATTACCCTTTTGAAATATATATTTGATACTAGGGAATACCTGAAGTAATACGTTCGGCTTCAAGATTGGGATAATATACTGTTTCTTTACGTCACCCTGGGTAGTTAATTGGGTTTAAAGCCTATCTACTACACGGGGGTCATTAAGGCCGCAGGTAACCTGTTCACCAACAGTCAATTAAACTCAACGTGAACATATACTAAAAAACATACGTTTCTGTGTATATAACTCCCCTACCATGGGGTCAAGTCCCACCCGCTCTCTGATTTATTTGTCATCGTTTTAACACGATTTAATGAGTCAGGGAGAGTGTTAATAAATAATTTTATTTAACACTATTTTCGTTACAGAAAATTGGGCAGATTGTAGACTACACGACAAAAATATGTGTCTTTTATATTACCGAAATTTTCGAAAAATTTTCGTTGAAAAGCTGAGCCAATTACTCTCTCGTCATATACAAAGAGGCTATTTATATTCTGATTTCTCTAAGGGGATGATTTTGGGCGTACAATTTGTCCCCGGTGGCATAGTTAGGGTCATTAGGCACAATATATCATGTGCATGTGTGACAGGTGTGGCACTGTGAGGCGGCACCGTGCATCATAGTGCCATGTGGGGGCGGGGGTAGCACTCTTGCTGGCACTTTGGTATTTCTTGTGCTTCTGAGTCATTAACTGTGATTAGTAGAGGTTTTTGCTGCTGCTGTTCACTGGCTGATCTCTCACTCTGTCACACACTCAGAAAGAGAGAGAGAGAGAGAGAGAGAGAGAGAGAGAGAGAGAGAGAGAGAAATTGGTAGCTAAGCCACACAAGCCACACCAACCCTCACAAAGCACTACCTCCCAAGTATACTTCTCCAGTCATCATATCCTAACTCTAAGTCTCACATACCAATGAAACAATACATATCAATGTACCTTTACAGTTTGTAACCACACCGTTAATTCAATCTACGTATGTGCACTTCAGTCGAGTTCAGGAACCAGGGAAGTGCAGCAATTGAAAGTATCGTCACAGGTGGGTAGGGACCCATCAGTTGAGGTCATCCTACAGTAGTGTGCATATTAATTGGGACAGTGAAGAAGTAAGACATATATGAAAAATACGCGGCACTGATATGACATAATTGGTTTAATAAGAGATACGTCTGCTCTTTGCTTTTATAAGAATTGCTACTCGCTTTGCCATATAATCGACCAATGTTGAACACAGTTTGACCAGGTCCTAATAACAGAAGCATTTAGCTTATCCGCGGTCCTACTTTTGGTTATTGTCCATAGATTCTCAGTTGGGTTTAGGTCAGGAGAGTTTCGAGGCCAATTTAGAATACTTAGATCACTGTCTTTGATTAATGTCAGGATTTTTCTGGAGGTGTGGCATGGAACAAGATCCTGCTGGAAAATGTCTTCTCCACCAGGAAACGTCTCTATCCACAATGGGAAGCAAATGAGTTTGCCAGGATTGCCTTGTCTTTGTCACTGTTCATCGTTCCCTTAACAATAACAAGCCGTCCAGGGCCTTTAGTAGTAAAAACTACCCCAAAACATCTTAGGTGGGAGTTTTGGCCTTCGTCGAACAGTTTAATCAATATTTACGCTAACTGAAGCCAAATCTTTCTAGATCTTTACACTATTTCTTATGATAGCCTTGTCATCGTGAGGTGTTTATTGTCCTGTGTTTTCTACCACATCTTCCTCGATGCGGCACTCTGCAATCACTAGTGTCGTTAACTCTCTCAGAATCCAACCAACAGTTGACTTTGGTAGGCTCAAATTTTCAGCGATCTGTCTGATACTTGAATCAGTATGCTTTCTAAGAGCTACAATACTTGCAAGTTTCCTAGGTGTAATATCCATCATGAATTTCATTAGTAATCATGAATTGAAGGGAAGAATTTAGTAAAGCCACATTCATCCACGGAGCATGCTTGCAGGAACAGCTTTACAGAACAACAGCTGTTGTAGCATTGACGAGAGATGCAGGGTAAAACCACAGCTAGATGGTTGCCAGAAGTCAGTAGCAAAGTCTTATGAAAAGAACCAAAACTACTTTAATTAAGCCAGAGACTAAGTCTTGTGAAATAATTACAAAATTTACTCATGCCCCAATTAATCTGCACACTACTGTAAGTTGTACCAAAGTTTATCAATAGGGTTGTAGACGATATCCTCTGTATCCTGAAGCTTCTTCACAAACATACCCAGATGTATATGCCTGTTGTATATAGTATTGATGTAATAATTGACATAGCAACACCTTGGAATACTGGTACAGAGAATATTTTCTGAAACTTTCTTGCCACTGCCCAGTTCATGGTCATTACCAACTTCCACTGAAGGGCCCGTTCCATTATGAGTATGCCTTCAACTGCTGCACCTTCCTTTAGGTTCCTGTCCCTGCTTCAGACAGATCAAGGCTTAGGGACTAAACACCTGTCAAGGTTAAGAGTCTGCTTGCCTCATCTTTCGAAGTCTCCAAGAAATCTGTACTAAACTGAGAATCATGTGTTGGCGAAACGTCTTTGTAATAAAAATACCCAGATGATGAACATGTGTCTTATTAACTCTTTGGATCAAACGTAATTGCCTCCCATTTCCCAAACACTGTGTGACTGCTACACATAGCAATAATCTTACTCATGTCACTGTTCCTTATACAGATCAACCACAATCTCTGCTATTCCTTGGGAATCTCACCTTCTATCACACATATATTTAGCCAACACATCAACTTTCCATGTACTAATTCCACTTGCTTTAATAATTTCACTAAGTCGCACTCGTCCCTGTTGGCACTCAGCCTCGTTCTCTGCTTCACTCGCTTCATATTCTTCTCTCACTCTTCTCATTACAATAAACATTCTTCCTGCTCCCAAGAATAGTTTTCAGCCTCAGTCCCATCATATAGTAACTGTTTCTTAACAATTTTTCACCTTTCCTCTAACATCAAGTTTTTAGTCAGCGTCTTGCCACGTTTATTCTTAAATGACAGTTCCATTTGCTTCTCAGATTTTCTCTCCTGTCAGAGTGCAAAACTTAACACATGTTTTTCAATAATAACAAGACTGAAATGCCTTCTGCTGTCTACCAGGCTAATATATGCAAGACCGTAATGAGACAAGAAAATAAATTTTCTATATATTTCGACTTCCAATTGAGGTCCTCGTCAGCATATAAAGCTCTGCACAGAGTTAAATATTGTCCTAATAAAAGCTTGTACTGCAACTTGTGTCTTTAGCGTCACATTTATCAGTCACCATTTCATGCAGCGCCTAAGTTGGCAAAGACCAGACGCCGCATGACGGAGGATCGAGCTTCCATCACAATAACTCACGGCGACATTAGACTTTAGGAACGAAAATATGATGTAAAACGAAAGTCTTTTCAACTCTAGTAGGAATGCTGATCTTGCCTTTGTCTTATGAACACGTAAGATGATCTGTAAACACACACACACACACACACACACACACACACACACACACACACAGTCTATGTAAACTTATATACTTTGGTAATCCAGAATGCTTACCTTTTCTATGGTCTCTCCAGTGAGCACCTTCAAGCCTGACTGTTCAGGAACAAGTCCTGAACACCTTCAAGCCTGACTGTTCAGGAACAAGTCCGCTATTAGTCGACGGAAGACCAAAACCCAGCGGGGTTCATTTCGTGAAATGCATTACAATTTCTCTCTCTCTCTCCCTCTCCAGCTGCCGTCGAAGGCCGAGGTTTACTTCGGTGAGGAGGGAACACACTTCCACGAGAAGCCCGTGAGGTCCCCCGCCTCCGGCTGGCCGGGTTCCCTCACCTCCGGCAGTCACAACATCAGCCTTGACCTCCGTCACCGCATCGGAAAAGTCCTCAACATCCTGCTGGACTTCCCCGGCCCCTGGTTGGCTCTCAGCGAAATCTACTTCGACAGTCGTGAGTGGCTATGTCTAATTACGTATCTGTATTTGCGGAATGAAAAAGACAGGAAGTTCACAGAGACATTCACTTGTACATATGAGGATTGAAGGGTAAGGTGTGTGTGTATATACGTCAGGCATCAATAGCAGCTGCAACAGTGGTAGTAGTGGAAGCAGAACAAGTAGCAGAATTAACAGTGGTAATAGCAGCAGTAGCAGTCGAGCAGCAGCAGCAGTAGCAGTAGTAGGTTCCTAACGATAGTTGATCATTTATAATTTAAAAAACTGGATAGGTTGCTTTAGTGGGTTTAATAAACGTGGTTTTAAAACTTATGTAACAATTCTAATTACGTTAAAAGGGTATTCCTGCCCTCTGGGGGTAGGATATTTCTACATACCCAAGACAACCGTGGTATAGATTGTCTGTAAATAAGACTCTATTAATTCTTAATTACATGTTAAATATTTCTGAGTTAATTCATTCAATTTTTTTTATAAATATGTCTGAGCCATATCATATCTATTCTTAAAGCCATGTATAGATTCTGCCTCTACTACTTCGCATCCTAGGTCGTTTCACTTCCTGACCACTCTGTGCTTTTAACTTCCAGTTGTGACCTAGTGTACCTGAGACCTTCCTCTCAAACTCTCCCTGTTCACCCTGTCAATTCCTCTCATGTCACGTCAGGTCTTTCTGTCTTCTAATGTCATTAGGTTTAGCCTCTCCTCCGAGGTTATTTGACCGGCAGAAGGTTAACAGCTATTTGGTTAGGTTAGGTAATGTTTGTTAGAAAAAGGACAAGTGTTTCCTGACTCGGGTCTTAGTCCTATGACGACCCGCAGCTGGAGCTTTTGATCATCTGACCGAGGCCTTCCTCTGGCTTACCGGTCCACCCCTTTACAAATTTATGGTTATGATTATACCCATTAGAATATAACAGCTATTGAATCGTGATACTTTAATTTCATTTTTTTTTTTTGCAAGAGACTAGTCCAGTTTTCGAGTGCCACCAATGAAGAAGAAAAAACTTATTATTCGATGTGTCTCGTCTTCAATATTATTTTTAACATTTCCATTGGTTGAGGTACTCGCTACTTCCTCTAATTCATTCTTTTGATCAGTCACTCTGCAGTTTTTTTTATTAATCTTTCGGCTCCACTCTTTCCTCGTTTACAAACTGTGGCTTCTAATTGTCCCTGTGGCAGGAGAGACATTTTCTTGTCAATTCTATGCTTTAACGAATGCTTGAAAGTCCGCTATATTTTTTTTCCTATCCGATTATGATAGACCAATAGTATGCGTAATATATTTCCGACATTATGCAGCAATGTGACATACCTTTATTTTGTTAATTAAGCAAGTTAACCTGTCAACAAGCTATTAGATATAATGTTCACTGGACCTGAATTCACACGTACATTGCGTACTTACAAATCCATAGAATTTTTCCGTATCCTGATGACTCATTTTACAGTTGCTCAAAAAAAAGGGGGAGGGGGGAAAGAGTTGTATAATATTCAAATGTTCAATATAAAATTATTGAACTAGGTGGCTTTCATATTGACCTGTGTGAAGTTAGTTGCAGTTGTGCACCATAACCCACAACATGTGCTAGCAGGTACCTGTTACTAGCCACGTATTGTCCAATATGTGTAAAAGGAACACTTACCATGATAGGAAGTTGACACCATTCCAGTCTTCAATGTTCCGTGACTGGGTGGGAAGTGCCTTCTTAGTCATTAATCGGGGTTATTAAGTCCTCATGTGGTGCTCATTCCTCTATATCGGGGTCCCCAAACTGCGGCCCGCGGACCCCATGTGGTCCTTTTAGGAAATGGATGCGGCAGTCACATGAAATTATGAATTCACTTTTATGTAGGTGCCACACTACACAGTGTCGACAAAACCGTGCGGGCCTCGTCACACATTTGACCATTAAATGTTGCAGACTTGTGTAGTGAGGTTGAAGACCACTGCTCTAAATGACTAGAATCCGGATAGTAAGCTGGATATTGACTGATGAAGTCTGATTCCACCTCAAACTTCTTTAAGACTCTGTCTTCCTTAAGAAAGTCTGGTTGTTTAGTCTTCTCAGGTGTCAACACAGTGTAGCCTCAAGCCAGCTACTCCACTATCCTCACACTCACTTCTCGTTTCTCCACAATGTGATTCTCTTGATTTATATATCTTATATAAAAATATAGAATTAAATTTCTCCTTTGACGTTGCGTAAAGCGTTTACTAGATAGCGACGAGTTAAAGGCATTAAAATATTGTTATGACTGCAGGCTTATTGCCACCTGATTGGCTGTCTAGACAGGGTGTTAGTTTCTCATTGGTTGTTGCTCCATTTTACTTGTATTCGTGTTTATTACCTTATTTTACTAAAGTTCGGGTTCATCCCACACCTTAAAGGTATGAAATAAACATTAAACTGGAAAAATAATTTCCACGTTATATGTATGTAAGTATATATGTATGCACAGTATATATATGTACTCACCCAATTGTGATTGCAGAGGTAGATTCTCAGCGCCTGACCCCGCCTCTCTGCTGGCCGCTCACTCCTGGCTGTCTGAGCCATATCATATCTATTCTTAAAGCCATGTATAGATTCTGCCTCTACTACTTCGCATCCTAGGTCGTTTCACTTCCTGACCACTCTGTGCTTTTAACTTCCAGTTGTGACCTAGTGTACCTGAGACCTTCCTCTCAAACTCTCCCTGTTCACCCTGTCAATTCCTCTCAGAATTTTGTACGTTATAATCATGTCACGTCAGGTCTTTCTGTCTTCTAATGTCATAAGGTTTAGCTCCTCTAGCCTCTTCTCAAAGTCATATCCATCTCCTCTGTACCTATTTTCGTTGCAAACCTTTGCACATTGTCCAGTTTTGCATGCTTTATCAGATGCGGGTTCCATACTGGTCCTGCATACTACTAGATGAGCCTGATATATGCCGTGTGTAGGTCACGAATACCTTGTTGAGGTTTTAAAAGCTACCATTAAATTTGCCAGTCTTGTGTTTGCTGTAGGGGTTATTCGGTTGATGTGTACCATTCAGGCGATATGCTTGGCACTATGCTGACCCCGAATGTCTCTTGCAGGGAGGTCTGCAGCCTTTGTCCTCCCTGTACACTGTTTCCGGTCGTCTTTGCTCTTCTGCAATTTTCATAATTTTGCATTTAATGGGGTTAAAGTCCAATACCCACTTGTCAAACCAATCATGCAGATTGTCCAGAACCATTTGCTGTTTTTTATGGTTTACTCCTGTTTATATTCTCCTTATTCGTTTCACATAATCTGCGAATAGGACACCTCTGACTTTATTTCCTCTATCATGTCGACATGCACAGGAAACAGCAGTGGCCTAAGTACTGACTCTTGTAAGTAAGTAAGTTTATTCAGGTATACACAAATACAGTTAAATAGATTATCATACATAGCAGCATATGTGTAGAAAACCTAGGATAACCCAAAAAGTCAGACAGAGTGACTTATTTCCATTGTAAAGAAAATAAAGTGACAATATCGTGGCTGGAACAATTCACCAATAACCCGCATTTACTGACCCTCGTGGAATATCACGGATCACACGCCCGTTCTAACACCTCCCTGACAACTCCCTGTTTTTCCTGTAATTCCTGCATGGCCCTTTAGCTTTTGTCCTAGTTCTTGCACTTCAGAAATATACAGTCCACCCAACCCATTCCTACTTGACTTTCGTTACCTTGTCACAGAACTCTCGCAGGTTTGTGAGACAGGATTTAACATCTCGACAACATTCCTGGTTGTTGTTTAGGATTCCGCTAGTTTCCAGGTGTTCACTACATACTGTGCATGTTAGTGACACTGGCCTGTAATCCAGTGCTGCCTGTCTGTTCTTTTTTTTTAAATATTAGTAATGTTTTCGCTGTTTATCAGACCTCTAGCATGTGTCTTGTCTTAATGAGCTTGCTGAAGATCATTGTTAGCAGTTCACACAGTTCCTCTGCTCCCTAACACAGAACTCATGGCGAGGTGTTGTTTGGCCTTTGAGGTATCTGGATCACTCAATACTTTTTTCACATCTCCCTCTCTTGTTCGTGATGTATCCAATACTTGTTCATGATTCCACTAAGAATACCTCCCTAAATTGTTTGTTCAGCTCCTCACAGACTTCCTTTTTCAGTCTTATTACCTGGTACTTTACAGCTGTCTTTTACTGATGTGGCTGTACATCAAGTTTGGCTCAGATTTGGCATTTTATGCTGTGTCATTCCCAAATATTTGCTCATCTTTTCTTCCTACCCATTGGTATTCATTTCTGGCTCTTCTGCTTGCTTCCCGCCTCACTAGCATTATTACCTTTATTTCTTTCGTGCTGTTGCGATTTTTACTATTGCGTTTCTTGTCTCTGTTTCATCTGCTTTTAGGTATGAATTTCTGCTCTGTCTCCAGGCACTTTCCAACTACATACTCCATCATTTCATCAGCTATGTGTGTGTGTACTCACCTAGTTGTGGTTCCAGGGTCGATACATAGCTCCTGGCCCCGCCTCTTCACTGGCCGCTACTGGGTCACTCTCAATGCGCCATGAGCTTTATCATACCTCTTCTTAAAGCTATGAATGGATCCTGCCTCCACTACATTTCTTCCCAAACTATTCCACTTCCTGACCACCCTGTGACTGAAGAAATACTTCCTAACATCCCTGTGATTCACCTGAGTCTTCAACTTCCTATTGTGTCCCCTTGTTGCTGTGTCCCATCTCTGGAACATACTGTCTCTGTCCACATTGCCAATTCCTCTCTGTATTTTATGTCATTATCATGTCCCCCCTCTCTCTCCTGTCCTCCAGTGTCGTCAGGTCGATTTCCCTTAACCTCTCCTAGTAGGACATACCCCTTAGCTCCGGGACTAGTCTTGTTGCAAACCTTTTCACTTTCTCTAGTTCCTTTACGTGTTTGGGTAGATGTGGGTTCCAAACTGGTGCTGCATACTCCAATATGAGCCTAACGTACACAGTGTACAAGGTCCTGAACGATTCCTTATTAAGATGTCGGAACGCTGTTCTTAGGTTTGCTAGGCGCCCGTATGCTGCAGCAGTTATTTGGTTGATGTGCGCCTCAGGAGATGTGCCTGGTGTTATACTCACCCCAAGATCTTTTTCCTTGAGTAAAGTTTGTAGTCTCTGGCCCCCTAGACTATACTCCGTCTGCGGTCTTCTTTGCCCTTCTCCAATCTTCATGACTTTGCACTTGGTGGGGTTGAACTCCAGGATCCAATTGCTGGACAGGCTTGCAGCCTGTCCAGTGTGTGTGTGTATGTGGGTGTGTGTGTGTATGTACACTACAATCATAAAGCCTCCCTGTTCCACTTGCCCTGCCTTCCGCGTACATGCGCACGTGTAAACATGATAGCAGATGTACACTTGAGTTAAAGGCAAGAGATATTACCTCACAAGTTTATATCTCCCCGAGGAACCTTCTTGCTCCTAGCCCACTCTTTTATCTCCCTAGCAAATATTCGTATGAAAATGTTAGTATTTTTGTCTCTAGTGTTTGGTTACTGTAACTGTATACGATGACACCCTTCAACACAAGGGAAAACCTTCTAATAATAATAATAATAATATTATTATTATTATTATTATTATTATTATTATTATTATTAATAATATGATTAGTAGTAGTAGTAGAAGTAGCAATAGCAGTAGTAGTAGTAGCTATAGTAGTAGCAGTAGCAGTAGTAGTAATAGCAGTATTTGTTCTAGTTTTTGGTGAAATTTGAACCACGTGAGAGGGAAATTTTCGTGGGTGACCTGAATGCTGAAGGAGTAGAGACTTGTCGATGATTTAATAGGCAAGTTTGGAGTGCCAGGGGAAAGTGATAATGTGGGGCCTCCAATTTAATTTTCTATAAAAAGAGGTTTGGCAAAAGATAATATATATTTTAAGAAAAAGAAAATAAACAAGCATACGAGGTGTGGTGGGGTTGTCAATAACAGCAGTTTGCTAGACTGTGTATTGGTGGTTGTAAGGTTAATAAATAACCTTTAGGGTGAGAATGTTTTCAAACAAGCTACTGATATGTCAGATCGTAGGTTAGTTGTATCTGCAGCAAGAGTTAGAGGTAGATAAACACTGAGTACAAGTAGAATGGTGTCAGTGGGCAAGAGAAAAGTGAAAGTGAATGAACTAAATAAGGGGATATCTGAACACCCATTGAAAGAAATTTGGGCTGAAGTGAGAGAGCGGGTAGTGAAGTGTTGAAGCATGGTGTGACTGAAGTGCTGGAGAGTGCAGCTGAAGTTTGTGGCCATGATAAAGAAGAGGAATAAATGGTGAAATTTTAGGTAAAAAAAAATTGGTAAGGTAAAAATTATGAGCAAATGAAAGGTTTGCAAAATATATACACAAAGCTAGAGTGAACGTAGAGAAAGTTGTTCCTCCCAGGTAAGGTGTAGGGCGCTCAAAAGTGCATAATATTATGAATACATGTACTATGTAAGCGCATACTGGTGCTCACATTTCCTGATTATTTTCCTAACTGTTGTAATTTTTTATATATTGGCAGTCAAGTGTTTTACTCTGATATCTTCCACAATATTATTGATAATTAGCAGGTCACTTGGTTTATCTTTAATAAACTTTTTCTTGAGCCGCCAAGAGGTCAAAATTATGTAGCTTTAAATATGAAGTCCACATCATGGAACGAGTGGAACTTGAACTTGAGTCCTAAAACTCCCAGGCCAGTGCGTTAACAACTCGGCCAGGTGGCTCTAACAAGATTCATCTAATAAGTATACTTCTATAGGGAGGTTAGCATGGGCCACCACTGTGACCACAAATGCAGGTTTTTATAGATGAATTCCACACCAGCCACGCTGGTGAGGAATTCATCTGTAAGACTTAACTCTCTTTACTTATCTTCTTAATCAAACCCTTATAGTTCTAGAACCAAAATTATAGAATAGCCTCTGAACTTTCTTAAGTTTCTTTTATTGTGAAGAGATAAGGGTTCTGTGCTGGTGGTGCATACTCAAGCACTGGTCGAGCGTACAGTAATTTGATTACCATCTTGTTCCGATTAATCAAGACTATTCTTATATGTACTATCCTTGTATATGTTGCTAATGTTCCCGTGTTCATGTGCCTCAGACGAGACCTCGTGTGTAATATCCACCTGCCTAATCCAGTTTCATAACCTTGCATTTTCCAGGGTTAAATTCCAGTAGCCACTTGTTGGACCTTTCGTGGAGCTTATTAAATTCTTCATCCAGCATTTTACAATTCTTTTCTGTTTCTCCTCTCATTAGTTTGCGTTATCCACAAAAAGACATGCAGGAGTCTATTGCAATACGTAAGTCATTCACATATGTGTAGAGCAGTGATAATTCAAGGACTTAATTTTAGATGAGTTCTTGCTTTTAACTTACCAGTTTCATTTTTTTTTATATATGTGCAATCATCGAACATCATTATATATATATATATATTTTTTAAATTTTTAATATATATAATTTTTATTTAATTTATATAATATATTTTGATATTAAAAAATTATAAAATAAAAATATATTAATAAAACAACCCTTGTAAAATGTTTTCTATTTTCCCCCACGGGGCAGGAGCCGTGCGTGTGCAACCTAACGGACTGGGCCGACGGAGAGGCGTCCACGCCGGCTGAGCACACAGCAGTCCGACGAGACGACTCACGCGACGTGTCTGCCGTATCCGCCGTGCACGCCCACACCCGCGCCTACATGGGCGTGGTGATCGGATTCGTTGTAGGCGTATTCTTGCTAGTGGCCGCTGGCCTGCTCATCTACGTCCGTCGCCTGCGCAAAAAGAAATCCTCCCCTCACGTTCTGAAGAGTCCTCTGTCCGACACGACCAGCGTGGCGCTAGACATGAAGTCGCTACGAATGGTCTCGAGTTTTTCTGGTGCGGGAGCCGCCATGTACGGCCCCGTAGCGGTGCCTGACGAAGAGGGTTCCCTCTACCACGAGCCCTACAAGACCCCGCTCTTCAGCGCCTCCGAGTACAGCGTGGCCACCATCGGACGCCACCTGAGCGACTTCAGCAAGGGCGGCACCGCCACTCCTGCCCGCCAGAGTGCCACAAGCAGCGGTGTTGTGGGTGGAGAGTATGCCGTGCCCATCCTCTCCACCCCGCCCCCGCCCTTCAACACCAACGCCTCTACGCCCTTCACCACCACGCCCATCAGCGCTCCGCCCACGCCCTTTTCCCACGCCACCACGCCGCATTCAGCCACCTCCACCCCCTTCAGGTCAGTCTCAGAGACACAGTCACCTGAACGT
>WNWK01022496.1:0-32460 GCA_009830355.1 Cherax destructor
GGAGTCGCAAGTGGTATATAAAAGTGTTTTTCCACCTTGTTGACATTGCAATGCTCAATGCCTTCAACATGTTCAAAATAAAGACTGGGAAGTGACAACGATATGCGGAATTCACCCTACATGTCATCAAGCAGTTAGCGAAAAAGTATGGTACCACACCTATACCTGCCACTCCACAGCGACCTGTCACCCCACAACCAGAAGGGGAAATGCCCAACCGAATAATCCCTAACTGTCACTGCCTGATACCATTACCATCTACTCCAAAGAAGAAGTACTCTCAGAAAAAGTGTGTTGGGTGTGCTTACCTACACATTATTATATTATAATCAAAAGAAGCGCTAAACCACGGGTCATACAGCACGGCAGGGTAGGACAGGATGCAGGGAGAATAGATTGTAAGTGGGAGATGGATGATTAGTAGGGTATGGAGTGCAGCAGGACAGTGGATAGTGCAGGGATATAGGGTAGCAGGAGATCGAGTAGAAGGGACTGAGGGAGGTGCTAGAGGTATAATCTTCAGAGTTTGTGTAGTAAGTCAGTTTCTGTCAAAAAGTCAACGAGAGAGTCAGGATTAAAGGAGGGTCCATCAGCAAGAAGGAAGGTAAAGAAAGGCCGCAGAGCGAAGACGCCATTGGGTAAATTCTGCGTGCTTGTTGAAAAAGTGGACAGTCAAACATAATATGTCGAACAGACACTGGAACCTGACAATGCTCATAGAGATGAGCAGGGAGCCTCTCCATGAGATACCCAGGAGTAAGACGAGTGTGGCCAATGCGAAGACGGTAGAGTGTAGTCTTCTAACCTCGACATTGGTGACAAGAAGAAGGCCAGAAACCTATACTCGGTTTAATAGAATGAAGTTTGTTATTTAACAGGTCAGACCAGCGTTGTTGCCAACGGGTGCGAAGGTGGGTAGCAATGACCGCAAAATAGTCCGTAAAAGGAACACCTCTATATGAAACTGGAAGGTCATGTACTGCTGACCGCGCAGCAGTGTCTGCCTGTTCATTGCCCTGTACGTCAACATGACCAGGGACCCAACAAAAAACAATATCTTTGTGCATGCTAGAGATACAGCGTAACCAAAGTTGGATACGAAGAACTAGGGGGTGAGGTGTATCAATTTTACGGATAGCCTGTAAAGCACTAAGGGAGTCTGAAACGACAACAAATGGTGATACAGGCATAGATGCAATACGGATAAGTGCCACAAGAATGGCATACAATTCAGCCATAAATATGCTAGCCGAAGGTAATAGATGCCCTCGCACGACGCTGTCTGGAAACACTGCTGCGAATCCGATGCCGTCAGACGACTTTGAACCATCGGTGTACACTGCGATGGCATGGGAATGAGAATGGAAGTGGTCTAGAAAAAAAGAGCGAGAAGCCGCCGTAGGTAGGCGGGCTTTTGCACAAGGTAAAGGAATAGAACAGACACGGACAGCAGGAACTTCTCAAGGGGGTAGGGGAAAGGGAGATGTTACATGAACATTTAGAGGTGGTAGCTGAAGGGAAGACAGGAGTGAATGTAGACGAAGAGAAAAGGGACGAAGTAAGCAGGGGCGACGAACAAATAAAGAGCATCTACTAACATCTGTAACAATCCTATGATGCAATGTGCATCACGACGATCGGACAAGGATGGAATGTTCACTTCTACATAGAGGCTCTCAACCGGGGAAGAACGAAATGCACCAAGGCATAAGCATAATCCCTGGTGATGGATGGGATTAAGGATGGAAAGAGTAGCAGGGGAGGCCGCCAAATATATCTGGTCACCATAATCGAGTTTTGATAAAATTAGGGCTGAATGTAGATGAAGGAGAGTTCTACGATCAGCCCCTCATGAAAGATGTGAGAGGGTTTTAAGGAGGTTCAGCCGGCTGTGACAAGTTGCTTTAAGAGAGGTAATATGAGGTTTCCATGACAATCGATGGTCAAACAGGACGCCAAGAAACCTGACTGTATCACGTTCTGGAATACGTGAGCCGTATAGGTACAATGGATGATCAAAGACCACTGAACGTCTAGTAAACGTAATTTGATGAGTTTTGCCACTAGAAAATTTAAACCTGTGAGTGGTGGCCCAATCAGAAACCCAGTAGATGGCATGCTGGAGGGAAACTGCAATGAGGTGACAGTCAGCCACTGCACAAGCTATAGCAAAATCATCCACATAGAGCGATGACCAAATATTGGATGGGAGAACAGATGCCAGATTATTTATAGCAAGGAGAAAGAGTGTTGTGCTCAGAACACAACCCTGGGGGACACCTTCAGCTTGGACAAATTCCAGGGAAAGCTCATTACTAACCCGGACATGGAAATGTCTGTCAGTTAAGAAGGCCTTAAGGAAGAATGGTAGGTTGCCTAGGAGGCCTAAGGAGTGGGCCTGGGCCAATATATTATATCTCAAAGTTGTGTCATAAGCCTTCTCAAGGTCGAAAAAGATGGCGATAACCGAGTGGTTATTAGCGAAGGCATTACGAAAATACGTATCCAAACGCAGTAAGGGGTCAATGGCAGAACGGCCTTTACGAAAACCATATTGACTAGGGGAGAGACTATTGTGCGTCTCTAAATACCACATCAAATGTTTATTAACTAGATGTTCCATCACCTTGCAAACTGCACTGGTAAGAGTGATGGGACGGTAGTGGGAGGTATCACGTCCCGTAGTACCCGGTTTGCAAAAAGGGAGAACAATAGCAGACTTCCACAGCTGGGGAAGAACTCTTTGCGACCATATAAGATTATAGAGTCGTAAGAGGACAGTAAGAGCAGACTGATGTAAATGCTGTAGCATACGAATATGTATGCCATCTGGCCCAGCTGCCGATGATCAGCAAGCAGAGAGTGTTGCCTCCAGTTCTTGAAGGGTAAAAGGCACATTATAAGATTCTTCTCTAAGAGAAGAAAAATCTAAGGGCTTTAACTCGCTGGCAGACTTAGAAGAAAGGAACGAGGGGCATAGATGGAGCCCCTGAGAAATGCGGACCAGATGATTACCAATTTCAGTGGCAATGGCAAGAGTGTGTGCTATATCGACACCGGCAACCTGAAGAACAGGAGCCGGGTCAGGGGAGAATTTACCACTTAATTTCCGCACTTTCTTCCAGACTGCACTCATCGAGGAAGCCGAAGTGACAGTAGAAACATAATCTCGTCAGCAAGTGCGTTTAGCGTCACGTATGACACAGCAAGCAATAGCTCTCTTCTGCTTAAAATCAAGGAGTCTCTCTGTGGTTCTGTTATACCGATACCTGCCCCACGCAGCGCGTTTCAAACGTACTGCCCGAGCACAAGCAGGAGACCACCAAGGCACGCACTTCTGAGAATGCTTGCCTGAGGTTTGGGGAATAGAATGTGAAGCCGCTGTGAAGATGGAGGATGAAAAGAGATGTAAAACATCAAATCGCCAAGTAACAGAAGGGGTGGCAGTAAGGAAGAAACCAGAAAATCAACATCTGGGATAGACAATGCCCGCGAAGGGGAGAGATATAAAGAACAGAGTGTATACCACTTATTCAAGTGGATACGGACTGCGGTGTAATGTAAGGCAGAAAGAACATAAGAGCTGATGGTATGGAACACCAGTGCGTATAAGAAGAGCACTTTCGTTAAAGGTTCCATCGGAAAAAGGATCCGATGAATATAACAAATCATAGCCTGAAAAGGGCCTGATAACAGTGGATTGTAGTTTGGGTTCTTGCAAACAGACCCCAACAAGGGAAAACTGGGAGAGCAACACCTGAAGTTCACCCCGGTTACCCCTGAGGCCTCGGATATTCCACTGCAAATAAGCCATGATTTATGGAGAGAAAGATACAAGTCGAAGAGAGAGGAATCTATGGACTAGGGTTAGAAAAGTCCCCGTGTGGAGGCAGCGGAAGATCTGTAATCAGAGAAGGAGGAGGGTGGTGTGGAGGAAGGAGGGGTGTAGATGAAGAGAGAGGAGGAGGAACCTCAGGTGGAGCGTTGTCCATCATCGTTCCAGTCTCTGAAATATATTCTGCGATAGCTTCCAGTGTTTCAGAAGACAAAGATGCAGAATGTGAGACGACATTAGAAATGGAAGGAGAGTGAGCAACTATCGGGGAGTCTATAGACTGTACTAAAGTAGAAGGCGAGGAGATGGAAGAGGAAACTGTCAAAGGGGCTTGGGAGTGGACAGGGGATGAGGGTAGTGTACGAGGAGGAGGATGAACCTCCACACACGTTACAGAACTAGTCGGAGGCGAAGAACCCGGCAATAGGGATTTTTTGCCGGACTTATGAGAAGAAGGGGGGCGCTGAGGTTTAGTTGAAGGACGAGGACGTGTAGACTCAGAACTGTGCGAGTGAGTAGAGGAAAGAGTGTGGACAATATGGGATGCCGAGGTAGGGACCTCGGAGCCAAGAACATCAAAAGGATTCGAGACAGGGGTGACTGAGGATGAGGCAACCACAGAGGAAGCCGGGGAAGTTGGGACCCCAGGAGCGGGACGACATTTAGCAATGCAGGAATAGGAAATACGGGGAAGTCTCCCTTGAATGCGTAGATGAGAGATGGCCATAGCATACGAGAAGCCTTCTGCCTCTTTGAGACAACGAATTTCCCGCTCATTCAGGTAAACCTGACAATGGCGAGAGTACGATGGATGTGCCTCATGACAATTAAGGCAAGAGGGAGGTAGAGTACAAGATGGACTGGCATGGTCGTCGGCAACACAGACTGGGCATTCGGCCATGGACCTGCAATATTTCGCTGGATGACCAAAACGCCAGCAGTTTCTACACTGTTGCAGTGTAGGGGTCACCTTTCGAACTTGTAAACGTTGACCTGCAATGTAGACCGAAGGTGGGAGTTCACGGCAGTCAAATGTTAAACGAGCGACATTGCAAGGATAACGTCTTCGCTTATTGGCTGGGAGGACAAAAGTGTCAACTTTAAGGATAGGGAGTTCTTGGAGCTCAAGCTGCTCCAAAATGTCATCACCACATGTCTGGAAATTCCGTTGGACAATGGTGTGGGGTAAAATGACAGTACCACTACAAGAATTAAGAGAATGATGCTTGTCAATAGTGATAGGAATAGTATCTATGGTCGTAAGAAGAGAAAGATCGCAAGCTTGGCCAGCATTCTGGACCGTGATGATGCGAGTGCCGCTCTTGAGAACGTGAAATGAGATATCTTTACCTACATGGCGTAGGAGAGCTTTACCAATACTATGATCGGAAAGATAGGTAGTTGGAGTAGTCGGTCTTAGAGTAAAAAACTTTGTCCATTGAGTAGTGTGAAACAAAGTGTTTAAGGGGAGTGCGTGACGAGTTGGTCGTTTCTGAGATGAACGAGAAGGAAGTGTCGAATCGTCATGTAAGGGTCTTGGTCGTTTGGATGTGGGACCGGGGGTGGTCCGATGTGGGACGGGCGACCAATCCGAAAATTGCCACACCATTGAAGGAGAAGCCGGAATCAAGGTCAGAGAAGAGCGAAGGTCAGACTTGTCAAAAGGGCCGGTCGGAACCCTGGTACCTGAAGCAGGTGACGAACCGGCACCAGCAAGAGGTACAGGGGTATTAGAGATGTCCGAAGAGTTGTCCATTAACGAGGCAGGGTCAGTACTGGGTGCGGTATCAGGAAGGTGCCTGGGGGTAGGTTCACAGTTTAGGGCATCCATGGTTAGGTTCACGGGCTAGCGCATACATGGTTAGGTATCTTCTTTCTTTTTGTTTTTAAGAAAAAAAAAGAAAGAGAAGAAAATACAAATAAAAAAAGAATAAAAAAAGGGGGGAACGTGGAGGAATAGCTCCTAGGAGGAATGAAAGGGGCGTAAATCACCCTCTGCGCCCAAGAGGACCTCAACACCGCAAGTAGGGCAGATGCAGCATGGAACCCATGCCATACCCTACCCTTCACGCCAGTAAATCGGCGATCCGGGATAGCAACCTCACATCCACCGAGCTACCTCGGCGGACAAAAGAGAGGGCTGCCGGATATCTGCCACAAAGCATACCTCCTTCGGTCACCACCCCCAGAATCCGAAAGGTGGTCTCCAGAGATACACCCGTCGCCCGAAAGATACCCAAAGCCACCCCCCGGGAGACCGGAGAGGGAGGGGCATCCCCAGGTGATCCAGATTCCACGGCAAACTACACCACCGCCAAGAACCTCAACGGAAAGGGGTAGACCACGGTACCCTTCCCCCTACCTAGGAACTAGAATGCCTGTGGAGAGAAGCTCCCAGGGTAAAGAGGGGAAAGAAATAAGGGAGGGATGAGGAGGAGGAGGAGGAGGAAAGGGAAAAGGGAGGATGGGGAAAATGGGAAAGGGAAGGGGGGATTGGGGGGTAATTAGGTTCGGTCTGAGGAAGAAGACCAAAGGTCCAATTCCTCAAACCGATAGCCTCTTTACCTCGTCAAGGAGCCCCCCTTAAAGAGGCTTACACTACACAGCGACCCAAAGTGGGAAAAGACACACGATACATGTGTCAGCAATGTGGAGTGGCACTCTGTATGAATCCATGCTTCTTAGAGTATCATACAGTGGTGGACTTCTAGAAACATAAATGGGACCTGTAAATACCTTGTATATATATGTAAACAATAGTATGTGATTGAACTAGGTGTACAAATTCATCAATCAGTGTGAACATGTGTGTTTGTGACAGTATGATTACTAATTCAGTACCAAACATTTGTGTCTAAAGAAGAATTGGCAATGAAATCAAAAGATCTGCATCAAAACATTATTATCATAGCTTGAAAACAACAGAAAATGGAAAAGAATTGGAAAAAACGATAAATGTTTATTGTTTCTGCAAGCGGCAGTGCTCCATGTTGCCGACACCACATCATTTAGCCCAACTTCGGGGCTTATATCTCGGTAAGTACTGGCCCTAATTTTTTGTTTAGCCATCCTGTTTATAAAAATGCCTTCATTAAAAAAAAAAAAAAAGTTTTTTTTTTTTTAAATATTCGGAGCAGTACGCGAGTGAACGTAGATATACGTGTGGACAGTTAAAAGGGGTTAAATGCCTAGTACAGTAGAACCCCAGATATCGTAGTCTTCGGAGTTCGTAAAATTCGATCGTAACGTTTTTTCATCAAAATATTAGCTTGGTGATCGTTGTTCCACTCAATAGTCGTTGGTCCGGTATGCGTCACTGACCCGAAGCGGCCCAACACACCATTCAGAGTCAGTGTGGCATTGTTTACCAGCGAGTGACGGTCACCCTACACGTTCATACGATACATTTCGTAATTATTCTATTGTTTTTAGTGCTTGCAACAGCTAAATAAGCCACCATGGGCCCAAAGAAAGCTCCTAGTGCCAGCCCAGTGGTAAAGAAGGTCAGAAACACGATAGAATTGAAAAAGAGATCATTGAAAAATATGAAAGTGGAGTGCGTGTCGCAGTTGGCCAGGCTGGTATGAGAAACCCCATACAACCATTGCTTCCATCGTGGCCAAGAGAAAGGAAATCAAGGAAGTTGTTGTTGGAAAGGTACATGTATGATCACAAAACAGATATCCCAAATACTGGAAGCTGTGGAGACTTTCTTGTTGGTGTGGATCACCGAGAAACAATTAGCAGGAGATAGTATTACACAGTCGATAATATGTAAAAACAAGGCAGTTGCATGATGATTTCTGAAAAACAAAATGCCTGCAACAAGTATTGATGTGAGTGAATTTAAGGCCAGCAAAGGCTGGTGTGACAGATTTAACCCTTTCGGGGTCGGTGCCGTACTAGTACGTTTTACGAGCAGGGGTTGGTGCCGTACTAGTACGCCCAAATTCTAGCGGCCTCAATTTAAGCAGAAAACGTCTGGTAGGCATACATTGAAAGAATGGGTCTGTGGGTCAGTGTGCGCAGTATAAAAAACTGCAGCACCACACTCCATAATGAGAAAAAAAACTGACCGTTTTTTCGATTAAAACAGCGACTTAGCAGTCGATTTTCGTATGGTATTTATTGATGTATTCTCGTTTTCTTGGTCTCATTTGATATTATGGAAGATATATTACAGAAATAGAGATAATTTTGATTCGTATGACAATGACAAGTACCTGAAATTGAGCTCAAAGTAGCGAAAATGTTCGATTTTTGACGATGTTCAAAGTAAACAAATCACACCATCCGTCCCAAAACACATCAACTGGCGAATCTTATATTCATGCACAAGTGCTCTGATATTTATACCATTTTACAATGATGCAGTTGTATACATAACAGTAAATGTTCTATTTTTGTGTGAGAATGAAAATTCAAAATGGAAAGCAAAAGTAATGGAACAGGGGCCTGGAGACGTGGCTAATGAACAGAGAACATGTTATTTTAGTGCCAGGAATGTCTGCCTTGTTTACTCTGGACCCTATTTTGAAATTGGCATCGTTTGAAATTTGTGTGAAATTGGAAAATTGCCATTTTCTGACCACTATTTTGGGTAAATGAAATTGGTAAATAGGCGGTTTCTTGTACTCAATCGATAGAAGAAATGGAGTTCTAGCGAAATAGCTATAATTGTAGGAGAGTGAAACATTGGAATTTGTCGAAAATAGGGCTCGAAGTGGGTGAAATCGCCAATGCGTCAGTGTCATAGATACTGCGAACTTCGCGAAAGCATAATTCCGTTAGTTTTCGATCAAATTTCATAATTTTGGTGGTGTTATGACCGGAAAAAGAATCTCTATCATTTCATAAGAAAAAAATAATTTTTTTTTTCCAAAAAATTTTCGACCCCAGGAACACGCTTCCGAGAAGGCCTGTCGACCCCCAAAGGGTTAAGAAGCGTAGTGGCATACACAGTGTGGTAAGGCATGGTGAAGGAGCAAGTTCTGACAAATGTGCAGCTGAAAAATACAGTCATACCTCGGTTAACGATGGCGTCGGATAATGATAAATTCGGTTGATATATTTTACATCAAAATATTGACTGGTTACGATGATTGTTCAGTTTATGATATTCGTCCCGGACGCATCCGCGTGGCGCCCAGCTGTGCGGGCACTCCAGGGAGCGTCAGTGTCTATTGTTTACAAGTGAGCGACCACCACCCACGCATTCATACCAGTATATTGTCATTATTCCACTGTTTTTAGTGCTTGCAACTGCTAAATAAGTACCATGGGTCCAAAGAAAGCTCCTAGTGCAAGCCCTGGATAAAGAGTGTAGCATTCATGCAGGGAGTGTAGCATTCATGCAGGGAGTGTAGCAGGCATGCAGGGAGTGTAGCATTCATGCAGGGAGTGTAGCATTCATGCAGGAGTGTAGCAGGCATGCAGGGAGTGTAGCAGGCATGCAGGGAGTGTAGCATTCATGCAGGGAGTGTAGCATTCATGCAGGGAGGTAGCAGGCATGAGGAAGTGTAGCAGGCAGCAGGAGTGAGCATTCATGCAGGGGAGTGTAGCATTCATGCAGGGAGTGTAGCATTCATGCAGGGAGTGTAGCATTCATGGGAGTGTAGCATTCATGCGGGAGTGTAGCATTCATGCAGGAGTGTAGCATTCATGCAGGAGTGTAGCATTCATGCAGAGTGTAGCATTCATGCAGGGAGTGTAGCATTCATGCAGGGAGTGTAGCATTCATGCAGGGAGTGTAGCATTCATGCAGGGAGTATAGCATTCATGCAGGGAATGTAGCATTCATGCAGGGAATGTAGCATTCATGCAGGGAGTGTAGCAGGCATGCAGGGAGTGTAGCAGGCATGCAGGGAGTGTAGCAGGCATGCAGGGAGTGTAGCAGGCATGCAGGGAGTGTAGCATCATGCAGGGAGTGTGGCATTAAAAGAAAAGGCTAGTAACCCCAGAAAGAACTTGCCACCTGCAGTGTTAATGGAAGGATTCCCTTCCCAAACACTAGCATACTATACTCCATCCTTTCCCTCCTCCCGTCCTCCACACATCAACAACTCTTCAATAAATGTAAGTGACATGTTATTGTACTATATTTACATGTATTTCTTTAATGTTCATTAAATTGTGTATTATTTAATGTCAAAAAGTTCTAAAAAATATTTTATTTTACTACTTTTGGAAGTCTGGAACGGATTAATTTTATTTCCATTATTTCTTATGGGGAAAATTGATTCAGTTAACGATTGATTCGGTTACAGATACGCCCTCTCTGACGGATTAATATCGTTAACCGAGGTATGACTGTATGTTCAGGACTTCAAGGCTGAACAATTGAAACCACAACAAGTGTTCAATTGTGACAAAACAGGCCTCTTTTGGAAGAAAATGCCAAAGAGGACCTACATTACACAGGAGGAAAAGGCACTGCCGAGACACAAGCCTATGAAAGACAGGCTAACTCTAATGTTCTGTAGTAATGCTTGTGGGGATTTCAAAGTGAAGCCTTTACTTGTGTATCACTCTGAAAATCCCAGAGTGTTCAAGAAAAACAGTGTTGCTAAGAGTAAATTGTGTGATGTGGAAGGCTAACAGTAAAGCATGGGTCACGAGGGACATTTTCCTTGATTGGTTCAATGAAGTATTTGGCCCCAGTGGTGAGGAAATATCTCCTGGATAAAAAAATGCCACTCAAGTGCCTCCTGGTAATGGACAATGCTCCTTCTCATCCTCGAGACTTGGAAGAGCAAATGACCAGTAGGTCATTTCAAACTTCAAAAAACTGTACACCAAAGCAATGTTTCAAAGGTGCTTTTACATAACCACAGACATTGAATTTACCCTAAGAGAGTTCTGGAAAGATCACTTCAGTATCCTCCATTGCATAAACCTTATAGGGAAGGCTTGGGAGGGAGTGACCTCGAGGACTTTGAACTCTGCTTGGAGAAAATTGTGGCCAGACTGTGTCCAAAAGAGGGATTTTGAAGGGTTTGGGGCTGACCCTGAGGAGCCTATGCCAGTTGTGGAAAGTATTGTGGCATTGGGGAATTCCAAGGGGTTGAATGTGAGTTTCGAGTATGTGGAAGAGTTGGTGGATGACCACAATGAAGAGCTAACCACTGAAGAGCTGGAAGACCTTCATCTGCAACAGCAACAGACCACAGCTCAGGAAATTGCTTCAGAGGAAGAGAAAGAGAGATGGAAGACGTTGCCTTCTTCAAAGATTAAGTACATTTGTGCAAAGTGGACTGAGGTGCAAAGATTTATGGATGAACTTCACCCTGACAAAGCTGTTGCAGCCCGTGTTGGCAACATGTACAATGACAATGTGGTGTCCCATTTTAGGGAACTTTTAAAGAGACGCCAGAAACAGAGCTGTCTGGAACAATATTTTGCGTGACGGGTCCAGTGACACTCAAGCTGGTCCTAGTGGCATTAAAAAACAAAGAAGGGAAGTAACCCCAGAAAAGGACTTGGTACCTAAAGTCATTATGGAAGGAGATACCCCTTCCAAACACTAGCAACTCTTCCATCCTCTCCCCTCCTTCCATCTTCCACACATCAACAATTCTTCAATGAAGGTAAGTGTCATGTTATTATTGTTTTATTCTTCATGTCTCATTGTTTTCTGTGTATATTTAAATGTACAGTCATACCTCGGTTAACGATATTAATCCGTCAGAGAGGGCGTATCTGTAACCGAATGTAAACAGCCTATTCGTAGGCTCTTTCAAACTGCGCGGCACTATGGTGCTGCCATCTATAGGCCTATCAAGGTCGGGCTGGTCAGCCATGTTTCTCCCTCACTCTGGCGGCCTATCTACCCGAAACAGGTCCTCCCCTAGCTGGCTCCCGGGTCCCCTCACGCTCTGCCCCATGTATACCTACACCTACCAATTAATAAACTGAGTCTAGTCATCGGCCGTATCTCTACACCTACGCTACCATTCTACAGCACTAGATGAAAGAAGAAAGCTAAAACACGAATCAATCGTTATCCGAATCAATTTTCCCCATAAGAAATAATGGAAATAAAATTAATCCGTTCCAGACTTCCAAAAGTAGTAATATAAAATATTTTTTAGAACTTTTTGACATTAAATAATACACAATTTAATGAACATTAAAGAAATACATGTAAATATAATACAATAACATGTCACTTACATTTATTGAAGAGTTGTTGATGTGTGGAGGACGGGAGGAGGGGAAAGGATGGAGTATAGTATGCTAGTGTTTGGAAGGGGAATCCCCTTCCATTAACACTGCAGGTGGCAAGTTCTTTTCTGGGGTTACTGGCCTTTTTCTTTTATTGCTACACTCCCTGCATGAATGCTACACTCCCTGCATGAATGCTACACTCCCTGCATGAATGCTACACTCCCTGCATGAATGCTACACTCCCTGCATGAATGCTACACTCCCTGCATGCCTGCTACACTCCCTGCATGAATGCTACACTCTCTGCATGAATGCTACACTCCCTGCATGAATGCTACACTCCCTGCATGAATGCTACACTCCCTGCATGAATGCTACACTCCCTGCATGAATGCTACACTCCCTGCATGAATGCTTCACTCCCTGGTACACTCTTTACCACATGCTTGGCACTAAGAGCTTTCTTGGGGCCCATGGTGGCTTATTTAACAGTTGCAAGCACTAAAAACAGTGGAATAATGACAATATACTGGTATGAATGCGTGGGTGAGTGGGTGGTGGTCGCTCTCGCTTGTAAACAATAGCACACTGACGCTCCCTGGAGTGCCCGCACAGCTGGGCGCCACGTGGATGCGTCCGGGACGAATATCGTAAACCGAAGCAATCATCGTAAACCAAGTCAATATTTTGACGTAAAAATGTATCGCTAACCGATTTTATTGTTATCCGACGCCATCGTTAACCGAGGTATGACTGTATATTTCATGTACAAAAATATTTTATTTTAATACTTTTGGGTGTTTGGAATAGATTAATTGGATTTACATTATTTCTTATGGGGAAAATTAATTCGGAAATCGTCAAATTCGGCTTTAGTCACTCTCTCTGGAATGGATTAATTACGATAACTGTGGTCCTCTGTATATAATGTAATGTTCACTCAAGGAGAAACAAAGCCAGATTGACTCACGACGGCTGCGCGGGGAGGCGCGCAGGCGCAGGCAGGCAGACAGGTCTGGTACACGGGACAAAACACGAGGCACAGTGCGAAACTCGGGACAAAATTTAGCTGAAAAAATGGTTCTAAACTCGAAAAGTATAATACTCAGGGCGTACGAAACTCGGGGTTCCACTGTAATAATAATGAGGTAAACAACAGATATTAACCCTTTGAGGGTTCATCCCATAGATCTACGGCTTTGAAGCCAGGGTCCAAGCTGTAGATCTACGCCATGAGCTCAGCTCACTCAGACAAGCTGTGAGCGGTAAATTTTGGCCTAGATATTAGAGAATATATCTATGTGATAAGTGTGCTCCATATAAAACAAATCCTGCAGCACACAGTGCATTATGAGAGAAAAAAAACGGCGACCATAATTTTGGATTAAAACTGACTCTACGGTGATTTTTCATATGTTTTTACAGTTCTATTCGTGATTTTGTGGTCTCATTTCAAACAAACAAACAAACAAACAAATTTTATTTCATTGCAGATTGCAGATTACATAGGTATCGGTAGTTACAATGTAAATTGAGTGCAAGGAGAGCCACTGACATGCCATGGCATTAGGGGCAGCTTATTCTAGTCCTTAAAAACTATGTACTTAATATTAGAGAAATTTATTGAGTTTATTCTAGTTAAAAATTATTTTCAAAATTACAATATGATGAAATTTTACTGTTTAAATTATTATATAATGATATTAGATATTAGATTGTTACAGGTGTTAAGATTCTTGAATGATAATATGGAATTGAGATTATCTTAAGGAAAATAACATTGAGCATTTTTGACATTAACTTATAATATGAGTAGGGGGTAACATAATAGTAACATACAGTCATCCCTCGGTTTTCGCTTGTCCCAGTTTTCGCCGATTTTGGTTTTCGCCGACTTTTTTCAGGGAAAATTTGTCTTAGTTTTCGCCGATTGTTTTAGTTTTCGCCGATCGTATGGGACCTGTCCACTAGTGCCGCGCACATACAAAGGCCGTAGGCCCGCCACCCACGCACCTCCCACGCACATTGTCACGCAGTCTAGCATTGTTTACGCTTGAGTGAGCATCACCCCAGGAGTTTATACAAAACATTTATTAACAATTCATTGTTTTTGGCCCTTGATTATTGTGTGTGACTACTAAATAAGCTACCATGGGCCCAAAGAAAGCTCCTAGTGCCAGTTCTTTGGTAAAGAAAGTGAGGAACACTGTAGAAATGAAGAAAGAAATAATAGAAAAATATGATAGTGGTGTACGTATTGCCGAGCTCGCCAGGATATACAAGAAAAACCCATCAACCATCAGTTCCATTGTGGCAAAGAGAAGGAAATCACGGAAGCTAATGTTGCGAAAGGGGTGAATACGATAACGAAACAGAGATCACAAACAATGGAAAATATGGAGAAATTGTTATTGGTGTGGATAAACCAAAAACTGCTAGCGGGTGATAGTGTTGTGCAATCCATCATATGTGAAAAAGCAAGGCTGTTGCATGCCGATCTTGTAAAGAAAATGCCTGGAACCAGTGTTGAGGTTGATGAATTTAAGGCCAGCAAAGGCTGGTTCGAAAACTTCAAGAAGCGAACTGGCATACACAGTGTTGTAAGGCATGGTGAGGGTGCCAGTTCAGATAAAGATGGGGCTGAAAAATTTGTGCGTGAGTTTAAACAATATGTAGAGGCAGAAGAATTTAAACCCCAACAAGTGTTTAATTGTGACGAAACAGGCCTCTTTTGGAAGAAAATGCCAAGGAGGACCTACATCACACAGGAGGAAAAGGCAATGTCAGGACACAAGCCTATGAAAGACAGGCTAACTCTTATGTTATGTGGGAACGCTAGTGGGATTTAAAGTGAAGCCTTTACTGTGTATCACTCTGAAAATCCCAGAGTGTTCGGCAAATACAGTGTTGACAAAGGTAAATTGTGTGTGTTTTGGAAGTCTAATGCTAAGGCATGGGTCACTAGGAAATTTTCCTGGAATGGTTTAATCAAGTGTTTGGCCCCAGTGTGAAGAAATATCTATTGGAGAATAAATTGCCACTTAAGTGCCTCCTGGTAATGGACAATGCTCCTGGTCATCCTCAAGACTTGGAAGACCAAATGCCTAAGGAATTCAGATTTGTAAAAGTGAAGTTCTTGCCTCCTAACACCACTCCTCTCCTCCAGCCCATGGACCAGCAGGTCATTGCAAACTTTAAAAACTGTACACCAAAGCAATGTTTCAAAGGTGCTTTGATGTAACCTCAGACACTAGATTGACCCTAAAAGAGTTCTGGAAGGGTCACTTCGATATCTTCCATTGCATAGGCCTTATAGATAAAGCTTGGCAGGGAGTGACTTCCAGGACGATGAACTCTGCTTGGAGAAAGTTGTGGCCAGATTGTGTACAAGAGAGGGATTTTGAAGGGTTTGAAGCTAACCCTGATGAGCCTATGGAAGTTGTGGACAGTATTGTGGAATTGGGGACTTCTATGGGGTTGGATGTGAATGGAGAGGATGTGGAAGAGTTGGTGGAGGACCACAATGAAGATCTAACCACTGAAGAGCTGCAAGAGCTTGAGCTGCAACAACAACAAAACAGATCTGAGGAAATTGCTTCAGTGGAGGAAGAAAGATGTAAGGTGCCTTCTTCAGAGATTAAGGAGATTTGTGCAATGTGGAGTAGGGTGCAATCATTTGTGGAGGAACATCACCCTGACAAAGATGTTGCAATCCGTGCTGGCTACTTTTACAATGACAATTTCATGTCCCATTTTAGGGACATTTTAAAGAAGCCGCCAGATACAGAGCTCTCTGGAGAGATATTTAGTGCCACAGGTGTGCAGTGAATCACAAGCTGGTCCTAGTGGGATTAAAAGACAAAGAAGGGAAGTGACCCCAGATGAGGACTTGGTACCTAGAGTCCTTATGGAGGGGATTCCCTTCCAAAAATTAGGGTTTCTACCCTATCCCTCCTATCTCTCTTCCATCCAACAACATCAGTCTTCAGTAAGGGTAAGTGCCACATTCATTTCATTCATTTGTGCATGTAAATCTATCTTTAAGGCCCCCCAAAAATTTTTTTTTCCAAACTTCTGGGTTTCTGAAACGGATTAATTGAATTTCCATTATTTCTTATGGGGAAAATAGTTTTGGTTTTCGCCGATTTTGGTTTTAGCCGATCCATCTGGAACGGATTAAAACCGAAAACCGAGGGATGACTGTATTATTAAAAATTGAGATTATCGTATAGGAAAGTAATAATGAGCATTTTTCAAAGTAGTTTATAGTATGATCATTTAGTTTTGGGTGAGTAGGTGGTTTTTGAGTTGAGTCTTAAATTGATTTTCAGACAAGATTATCTTAATATTTACTGGTAATGAATTCCAGATTCTGGGGCCCTTTATGTGCATAGAATTTTTACATAGGTTAATATAAACACGGGGTATATCAAAAAGTGATCTGTGTCTTGTGTTGTGGTCATGGGTCCTATTAAAGTTGGTGAGGAGAGTTTTGAGCAGAGGGTTTATATTAGAGTGTAAAGTTTTATATACAGTATGTAGTAGGCACAAGAGTAAGTATGAATGTTCTTTACGGTGAGTAATTTGAGACTTTTGAATATTGGTGGAGTATGCTGTCTAGAGTGGGAATTTGTTATTCTGACTGCGGCCTTTTGTTGTGTTATGAGTGGTCTAAGGTGATTTAACGTTGTTGATCCCCATGCACAGATTCCATAGGTGAGATACGGGTAGATAAGTGAATGATATAGTGCAAGGAGAGCTGATTGAGGTACATAATAGCGTATCTTTGATAATATGCCTACTGTCTTCGAGATTTTTTTGGAAATTTGTTGTATTTGATAGAATGGAAGATATATTACAGAAACAGAGGTGATTTTGATTGGTTTTATTACTGAAAATGGCTTGAAACTGAGCTCAAATTAGCAGAAATGTTCAATTTTTGCTGATGTTCAAAAGTAAACAAATGACGTCACACGTCTAATACGCATCAACTGGTGGGTCTAGTATTCATTCCCAAATATGCTGATATTATTTATACAATTATTACAACATTGCATAACAGTAAATCTTCCATTTTTTGGTGTGAATAAAAATTTATTATGCGAATAAAAAATAAAAATGAAATTCATTTGCAAAGCCTGAAAACGTAACTAATGAACAGAGGAAATGTTAGTTTAGTGCCAGGAATGCCTGCATTGTTTATTCTGGACCCTATTTTGAAATTGGAATATTTTGAACTTTGTGTTAACCCTTTGACTGTTTCGGTCGTATATATACGTCTTATGAGCCAGTGTTTTGAACATATATATACTCAAAAATTTTAGCGGCTTCAAATCAAGTGGGAGAAAGCTGGTAGGTCCACATGTGAGAGAATGGGTCTGTGTGGTCAGCGTGCGCTGTATAAAAAAAAATCCTGCAGCACGCAGTGCATAATGAGAAAAAAAAAACTCTGACCGTGTTTTTGGATTAAAATGCCGACTTTGAGGTGTATTTTCTTATAGTATTTATGGTTGTATTCTCTTTTTCTTGGTCTCATTTGATAAAATGCAAAACATATTACAAATATTGAGATGATTATGATTAGTTTCATGAGGAAAACGACCTTGAAATTGAGCTCAAAGTAGCGGAAATGTTTGATTTTTGCCAATGTTCATGAGTAAACAAATCACGCCATGCGTCCAATACACGTCAACTGGTGAGTCTAATATTTTTTCACAAGTGCACTGATATTATTTATACAATTTTTACAATAATGCAGTAGTCTGCATAACAGTAAATCTTCTATTTTTTGTGTGAATAAAAAATCAAAATAGAAAACAAGAGTAATATAAGAGGGGCATAAAGACATGACTAATGTCCTGTGAGACCAATATAAACAATATTTTGCATATATACACTCCTTGTATACTACACAATAACTGCTGGCTGACTGGCTGGCTGGCTGGCTGGCTGACCAGCTGGCTGGCTGGCTGACTGACCAGCTGGCTGGCTGGCTGGCTGACCAGCTTGCTGACCAGCTGGCTGGCTGACCGGCTGGCTGGCTGGCTAGCTGACCAGCTGGCTGGCTGGCTGGCTGGCCAGCTGGCTGGCTGGTTTGCTGACCAGCTGGCTGGCTGGCTAGCTGACCAGCTGGCTGGCTGGCTGGCTGACTAGCTGGCTAGCTGACCAGCTGGCTGACCAGCTAGCCAGCCGGCCGGCCGGCTGACCGACCGACTGACTGGCTGCCTGTGTCTCTATCTCACAGGAACACATAAATACAATAATACATAGTGTAAATTACCTAGGATACACTGGAGAATATAATAATAATAATATTATTATGTATTATTATTATTAACAGATCAGCCGATTCCCACCAAGGCAGGGTGGCCCGAAAAAGAAAAACTTTCATCATCATTCACTCCATCACTGTCTTGCCAGAGGGGTGCTTTACACTACAGTTATAAAACCAACATTAACACCCCTCCTTCAGAGTGCAGACACTGTACTTCCCATCTCCAGGACTCAAGTCTGGCCTGCCGGTTTCCCTGAATCCCTTCATAAATGTTACTTTGCTCACACTCCAACAGCACGTCAAGTATTAAAAACCATTTGTCTCCATTCACTCCTATCAAATACGCTCACGCATGCTTGCTGGAAATCCAAGCCCCTCGCACATAAAACCTCTTCCTAGGCCGACCCCTACCCCGCCTTCCCTCCAATACAGATTTATACACTCAAAGTCATTCTGTTTCGTTCCATTCTCTCTACATGTCCGAACCACCTCAACAACCCCTCCTCAGCCCTCTGGATAATAGTTTTGGCAATCTCGCACCTCCTCCTAATTTCCAAACTCCGAATTCTCTGCATTATATTCACACCACACATTGACCTCAGACATGACATCTCCACTTTATTGAGACATGGTACAATGATACATGGTAGACAAGAAATATAGTTATTAATGAGATGTACATGCCAAAAGCCCCTAATATGCTGTGCATTGCGGGCATTCTTAGGTCTACTTAATTCTAGACTACATGGTAAAAAGTTATGGTTGATAATTTATAAAATAAGTATAATTGCGTATCTAAGTTATAAAGTTTGAATATAAGTTGAACATATCAATTAATTGTAGCAATGCAACTAATTGAGTGAGATAACAATTTAAAACAATTAGTTGCATGCAGTGTTGGTATAACTATGCTCTCATACATTCCCCTCTTTACTTCCATGGACAAAGTTCTTTGTCTCCACAGACTCCTCAGTGCACCACTCACCCTTTTCCCCTCATCAATTCTATGATTCACCTCATCCTTCATAGACCCATCCGCTGACATGTCCACTCCCAAATATCTGAATACATTCACCTCCTCCATACTCTCTCCCTCCAATCTGATATCTAATCTTTCGTCACCTAATCTTTATGTTATCCTCATCACCTTACTCTTTCCATATTCTTTCAATTTTCTTTCTTTTACATACCCTACCAAATTCATCCACCAACCTCTGCAACTTCTCTTCAGAATCTCCCATAATAGTAATAATAATAACAATAATTGAAGCATGGTGTAAGATGTGTGTGTCAGTCTTATCACTAAACTAATTAGTAGTGACATTTAATGAGGGGTTAGCATCCTCTTATCTTATATTATCACTAAACTAATTAGTAATGACATTTGATGAGGGTACACTGCCTTCGCGTTATTTGTTTTCACTGTTTTATCTGTCTGTCTGTATCTGTTTGTCTGTCTGTCTATCTGTCTCAGAGAAAGCCAACATATTACAAGACTCAATAGTCACTGCTTCACATCTGAGTCCTGATACATATTATTTGCCAGTCTGGAGTTTTTGGGTTATCCTAGGTAATTTACACTATGTAGAATTGTATTTATGTGTACCTGTGTGACAGACAGACAGACAGCCAGCCAGCCTTCCCCACCCCTCCACCCCCCACTGTCTTTCCCACCCCCCACTGTCATCCCCTCCACTGCCTTCCCTATCACTCACACTGCCAGAGTGAGGTATTCCTTACCGCATGGCTTGGTGACCAAGGCGCACTGAATTACCACTCCCACAATGCAATGTGGGTGCATAGATTTTTCCTACTGCGCACACTTACCACATAGACCCATTCTATCACACGCAGGCCTACCAGCTCTCTCCTCCCGATTTGAAGCCGCTAGAATTTATGCGTACTAGACTCAAAACCCTGGCACGTAAGCCGTACTAGCACGGCCGAAACCCTGAAAGGGTTAATCCATTCCAGAAGGTCGGCCGAAATCCGAAATGGATGAAAACCGAAATAATATTTCATAAGAAATAATGTAAATCCAATAATCCGCTCCAAACACCCAAAAATATTAACAAAAATCAATTTTATAGAGAATAACTATAGTGTTGCAACTCTTCCACATCCTGGCCACTCACATCCAACCCCATGGACTTCCCCAAAGCCACAATAGATTCCACAACAGGCGTAGGGTTGTCAAGTTTACACTAACTTATATTAAGTTAGTAATAGAACTAGGTATTAAAAAAACACAATAAAAGTAAAATACATTCACAGTACATTCATTACTTACCTTAAAATATTTGTAGTCTTAATGTAGGGCATGAGGTGAGTAGTACTAATTTGTAGGAAGTCAGGTGTAGGTAGCCGGTAGATGTCGGATGTAGTTCAACTGGGCTACCTACATAGCTACGATATTTAATGTGGCCCTGAGCCATATTATCCATCAACATACCATGTTCACTGAGTTTAATCGTTTCTAACAACTACCTTTAGATGCCATCATAAACAAAGGGAGAAGTACAGTGGCCCCGGATTTGTACAGCTCCCAACTCAAACAATTATGTAAGTGTATTTTTGTAAGTGCTTTTGTAAGTGTATTTTTGGGGGTCTGAAACAGACTAATCTAATTTACTTCGTCCTTATGGGAACAAACTCGTTCGGTAACGGCACACAGCATTTGAGAATGAATTAATGACAAAATCCGGGGTCCACTGTAATGAATAATTCATGCCGAGAATTGTAAACAAAACCGTTATGTATTAATGGGGTGACTGGGCCAATGCAGATTCACACGTTTCTGGTGTGGACCAGAGAAAACGTAATGTTTTCCCTCCATTGACTACCACCCTCCATAGCATATAAACATAGCATGTTTATATGCTACGTAACGTGTTTCTTATATAATTTTGAAGAAAATATCATAGATGGATTTAATGAAAATGTCTATATTAACATAAAATAAGACATTTACTGTGCCCAAGAGTGATTATTATTAGTATTACGTAATGTTTTCCTCTGCCCGGCAACCACTCCTTCATGTGGACGATCTGGTACGGACAATTTCCAAGAGGTTTTATGAAACACAGGGTAAAAATTCGCAAAAAGTGGTCGAAATCCGAATTGTACGATATCTGGACTGAACAAAACTGGGGTTCCACTGTATAGCCCTAAACTAACTGGTTTGGGTATCTTTATTCTGGATATGTTTCGTCAAATGGTGGCTTCTTAGTCCAATGCAGAGAAAGGTGGAAGATGAGGAGTTTGAGGTAATCAGTCCCTGCACTTGTCAAGAGTGATTGGACAAGTTTTGAAGAAATCCTGTTAGGCACAGCAATCAGCAACATCGTAAGATGTTGATACAGGGATTTCATCCAAAACTTATCCAACCTATAGACATGACCTACTTCCACTAGTGATTTTGTCTGCTGGTGACTGTCTACCACTGCTCCACCTCATCTGTCATCAGTATATAAGGCCTATCTCCATGAATATGCTGCACTTTTGTCAAGATTGATGGACTGACCACATTGAATCCAGGCTGAGGACTGATTACCTCAAACTCCTTCTCATTTTCCACCTTCTCTGAACTGACTGAAAAAGCCACTGCATGGCGAGACATTTCCAGAATAGATACACCCAAGTGTTGCACAAGTGTCTCATTTATCGACGTAGAAACTGCATTACTAACACAGAGTGATAGGTGTCATGGCCTGAAGTACCTGGTTCCAAAAGGTAAGACAAGATTGAAAAGATACAAGAGGACAATGAGTGTTGTAGAGTGTATATGTGGAGACACAGGGACACACACGTCATCAAGCCCAGCTGATGTTGCTTGTACAGTGGAGCCCCGGATTTCCAATAATTCTTCCCAGAAGGCTGTTGAAAGCCGTTACCGAACGAATTTGTTCCCATAAGGACGATTGTAAATTAGATTAGTCCGTTTCAGACCCCCAAAATACACTTACAAAAGCACTTACAAAAAATACACTTACCTAAGTGTTCGAAGTTGGGAGCAGACGAAATACGGGTCCACTGTATGTGGAGACAGGGACACACGTCATCAAGCCCAGCTGATGTTGCTTGATATGTGGAGACAGAAGGACACACACATCATCAAGCCTTCAAGTCTTGAACATGACTCATTGGAGCGGAGGAGAGAGAAACTCTTCTTCAAAGGTAAGCCCAGCTGATGTTGCTTGTATATGTGGAGACACAGGAACACACATCATAAAGCCCAGCTGATGTTGCTTGTATATGTGGAGACACAGTGACACACACATATTGCCCAGCTGATGTTGCTTGTATATGTGGAGACACACACGCGCCCAACTGATGTTGCTTGTATATGAGGAGACACGCATGTCACAAGCCCAGCTGATGTTGCTTTTATGTGTGGAAACACAGTGACACACGTCATCAAGCCCAGCTGATGTTGCTTGTATGTGTGGAGACACAGTGACACACGTCATCAAGCCCAGCTGATGTTGCTTGTATATGTGGAGACACACATGTCATCAAGCCCTGCTGATGTTGCTTGTATGTGTGGAGAGACAGTGACACACACGTCATCAAGCCCAGCTGATGTTGCTTGTATGTGTGGAGACACACACGTCATCAAGCCCAGCTGATGTTGCTTGTATATGTGGAGACACACATGTCATCAAGCCCAGCTGATGTTGCTTGTATATGTGGAGACACAGTGACACACACGTCATCAAGCCCAGCTGATGTTGCTTGTATGTGTGGAGACACACACGTCATCAAGCCCAGCTGATGTTGCTTGTATGTGTGGAGACACACGTCATCAAGCCCAGCTGATGTTGCTTGATATGTGGAGACACACATGTCATCAAGTCCAGCTGATGTTGCTTGTATATGTGGAGATTGAGTACAAGAAACCACCAATTTACCGATTTCAACTACCCAATAAAGTGGTCAGAAATTGGCAATTTGGCCAATTTCATGCAAAATAAAAAAGATGTCAATTTCAAAATATGTCCATAATAAACAATGCAGACATTCCTGGCACTAAAATAAGATTTTCTCTGTTCATTAGTCACGTTTTAGGCCCCTCTTATATTACTCTTGCTTTCTATTTTGATTTTTTATTCACACAAAAATAGATTTACTGTTAAACTACCATTTTGAAAAATGGATAAATAATACCCAGTGCCTTGTGTAAGAATATTAGACTCACCAGTTGCGTGTATTGGACGAATGGCGTGATTTGTGTACTTGAACATTGGCAAAAATCGAACATTTTCTTTTTGGAAAGGCTAAATTTTCCAAGGTTGCATCTGAAATTTAATCAAAATCATCTCTATTTCTGTAATATGTTTTCCATTCTATCACATGAGACCACGAAAAGAAATCAACCATAAATCCCCTATAAAAATCCCCCCAAATTCGGCGTTTTAATACAAAAACGGTCAGAGTTTTTTTTTTTCATTATGCACTGCGTGCTGCAGGATTTTTTATACACCCCTGCCACACAGACCCATTCTTCATTTGGGCCTACCAGCTTTCTCCCGCTTGATTTGAAGCCGCTATAATTTTTGAGTATATATCCGTCAAACCCCGGCTCCTAAGACGATAACGCAAAAATCAAAGGGTTAAAACTAGACATAGCATATTAACATAATGTGAACACATTCAATATTTTAATGGTTGTGAGGATTAAAAAACATTAAGAATAAAATTATATTGTTTTCCATATGCTAGTGACAATGAGAATATGGATATATAGTTTTCATTTTTTTAGTTGATGTTGGGATATGTTGGGGGAAAAGATGTTTTATCGATAGTTTTGAAGATGCTGATCAAGACAGTGGCTCCGGGTTTCGGCGGTGTTTCCAGATTTTGGGCCATTTTACAGAAAATTTGCTGGACAAGGGTATGTAGTAATAATAATAATAATAATAATAATAATAATATTTTTATTTCGATGCATGTTACAAGTGTCACTGTTTTGGTAGTTACAATTATAAAACTGTAATCAAGGAAATGGCATGCCATGGATTAGGGGCAGTTTTTTAAAGACTTATTCACTAAGTACTTAATGCTAAAGAAATTGATTGAGTTTATTCTAGTTCTGAATTTTAAATTATAATATGGTTATAATACTATTAAAAGATAATACAGTGGAGAGTTTCGAAAACTTCACCCTGAATCTGCTAAAAGTGCCATTACCGAAGGGAATTTCTCCTTGGGAAAATTTCCGTAGGTTGTCTATTTCAGACCCCCAAAAATACACTTCCACAAGAACTTACAAAATTATACTTACATATTGGCACAATTTCCGGTATTCGAACCGAGGGTCCACTGTACTAGAAAAATTTATAGAGTTTCTTCTATTTTATATATTTTATTTCAAATTAAAAAATTGATACTATAAGATTTTAAATGACAATATGATGAAAAGGAAATTGCAACAAGTGTTAAGGAGGATGAACATATCAAATTGAGATTATCTTAAGTAAAATAAATTAGGTTTGAAAGTTTGTTAAGTATGAGTATTTAGTATGGGGTGAGTAGGTGTTTTTTGAGAAGAGTCTTGAATTGATTTTTTTGGACAAGTTAACAAAACTGGTAATGAATTCAGATTCTGGGGCCCTTTATGTGCATAGAATTTTTACATTGGTTAGTATGGACTGGGGTATGTCAAATAGTGATCTGTTTTTTTGTTCGTGGGCCCTATTAAAGTTGTTGAGGAGAATTCTGGCGGCAGGGTTGATATTAGCATGTAGAGTTTTATGTATGTAGAAGGCACATGAATAGGTTTAATATTTTTATGGTGAGTAGTTTTAAGGTTCTGAATATAGGTGGAGTATGCTGTCTAGAGTGGGAATTTGAAACATCCTGACTGCAGCCTTTTGCTGGGTTATGAGTGGTCTAAGGTGATTTAATGTTGTTGAGCCCCATGCACAGTTCCATAGGTGAGATAAGGGTAGATAAGAGAATGATATAGTCCTGAGAGCTGGTTAGGCACATAATAGCCTATGGGTCCTGTTGCAACTATCAAGGGTGTTTAGGTCGGGGTTAATATTAAATTTATTGTTCTGTAAATGTAGGATGCACAATAGTAAAGTGGAAAAGTTTTGTATAGTGAGTAGATTTAGGTCTTGGAAAAAGTAGGGGTGTGTTGTCTAGCAGTGGATTATGTGATCATTCATACTGTGGCTTTTGTTGGGTTATTATTGGCTAAAGGGGGATTTAATGATGTTGATCCCCAGGCCAAAAGTGTAGGTGTGGGGTAGATCAGTGACTAGTATAAGTAGCGCGTTTGTGGAACATAATATTGATTTTGAGGGGATGCCAACTGTTTTGGACACTTTTTTTTATGTGTTGGGTATGGGTTTTAATTTCCGTTGCTGTCAAGGTGTAGACCCCCAAATTTTCCTCATTATATTTAGCAATAAGAGTATTGTAATCAGCTAATCATAATGTTTAGTCGGACACTCCTGCTCCCAAACATAATATAGAAGGTTTTGTCAATGTTAAGTGTAAGTTTATTGGAAGTCGTCCAGGTTGATATTTTTAAGACTTTTCATTAAAATGTTTTAAGTGATGCTGGATTTGGGTGGGGATGACAAAAGTTGTGTGTAAACAAAATAGGTCTAAGATGTTGTGATACATTTGGAAGGTTGTTGATGTATAAAAGGAAAAAATAGGGGCCAAGGATGCTTCCCGTGGAACAAATGTCCGAGGTCTTGATGAAGAGGTTGTGTCATTAATGGAGACGTACTGTTGTCTGTTACAGTGGACCCCAAAATCGTCCCCTTGAGTATCGTGAAATTAAAAAAATCGTAATTTTTTTTTTAGCAGAATATTGGCTTGATTTTCGTGATTTGGCATAAAAATCGATGATCATAAAAAGCCGAGCGGCCTTCCAGCCCAAGCGGGCACCCAAAACCCATTCAAATGTCAGTCTGGCATTGTACTAGCGAGTGACGATCACCTCACGCGTTCATATGAACCCCTTTCTTAATTTTTTCCATTACTTTTGCTTGCAACTAATAAGCCACCATGGGCCCAAAGAAAGCTCCAAGTGCCAGCCCTTTGGTAAAGAAAGTGAGAAAACACGATCGAAGTTAAGAAAGAGATCATAGAAAAATGTGAAAGTGGAGTGCGTGTGGGAGCTCTCCATCACTTCCATTGTTTGAAGAAAAAGGAAATCAAGGAAGCTGATGTTGCGAAAGGGGTGAATATGCTAACGAAAAGAGATCACAAATAATCGAAGAAGTTGAGAAGTTGTTGCTTTTGTGGATCAGACAAAAGAGTTAGCAGGAATCTGTGATTCCCCTTAATTTGCACATGACTGTAACAAGATTCTAATACAACTATTGCTTCATAATTCTTAAGCTAGTCATAAGTTTGCCTAAGACACTCCATTATAGAAACTGTATCATGCCAACGTCACCATTTCCATTAGTATATAAACTAATTGTTAAATTCTTTAATTTTTGTACTACCTCAATTTTGTAAACCTAGTTAATCACTACAATTACCTAACCTTAATACCAGTATAATCATTGTATAGAGTAAGTTTGCCTGATTTACTCTAATTTGAGATTTAATAGAAACTGTGTAACATGCCAAGACAAAACCATTCTTATTACTAATTTTTTACAATCTAAACATTCTAAACTACCTCACTATGGTAAATATATTTAATCATTTGAAATTTGTACTCATTTATAATCTGTAATACAATTTAGTTATCCTGAACTACCTCACTATTGTAAATCTCTTTAATCATTTGAAATTTATATTCATTTGTAATATGTAATTTAGATTAAAACCTAGTATTAAGTCTGCCCGAAATGTCTAGCATGCCCAGGCAGTGACTAGGCATGCAACCCATCTTTGTAATATAGTCCTTAGTCCTTAATATGTAAAACACACATTGTAATTTTAACAGAGAAATAAATCAATTTAATTTAGACAGTGTTATGCAGTCAATAATTTGCAAAAGGCAAGGCAGTTGCATGACGATCTCGTAAAGAAAAGTCCAGGAACAAGTGCTGATCTAGGTGAATTCAAGGCCAGCAAAGGCTGGTTCAAAAATTTCAAGAAGCGAAGTGGCATACACAATGTTGTAAGGCATGGAGAGGCTGCAAGTTCTGACAAATGTGCGGCTGAAAAATATGTTCAGGAATTCAAGGGGTACATAGAGGCTGAACAATTCAAACCCCAACAAGTATTCAATTGACAAAACAGGCCTCTTTTGGAAGAAAATGCCAAAGAGGACCTACATCACGAAGAAGGAAAATGCACTGCCAGGACACAAGCCTATGAAAGACAGGCTAACTCTCATGTTGTGTGGTAAATGCTAGTGGGGATTTCAAAGTGAAGCCTTTACTGGTGTATCACTCTGAAAATCCCAGAGTGTTCAAGAAAAACAGTGTCGACATGGCTAATTTGTGTGTGATGTGGAAGGCTAACAGTAAGGTATGGGTCTCGAGGGAAATTTTCCTTGATTGGTTCAATGAAGTGTTTGGCCCCAGTGTGAAGAAATACCTCCTGGAAAATAAATTGCCACTTAAGTGCCTCCTGGTAATGGACAATGCTCCTTCTCATCCTCGAGACTTGGAAGAGCAAATGGTGAAGGATTTTAAGTTCATCAAAGTGAAGTTCTTGCCCCCTAATACCACTCCTCTCCTCCAGCCTATGGACCAGCAGGTCATTACAAACTTCAAAAAACTCTACACCAAAGCAATGTTTCAAAGGCGCTTTGACATAACCTCAGACTCTGAATTGACCCTAAGAGCGTTCTGGAAAGATCACTTCAATACCCTCCATTGCATACGCCTTATAGGTAAGGCTTGGCAGGAAGTGACTTCCAGGACGATGAACTCTGCTTGGAGAAAATTGTGGCCAGATTGTGTCCTCAACAAAGATTTTGAAGGGTTTGAGGCTGGCCCTGACATCCCTATGCCAGTTGTGGAAACTATTGTGGCATTGGGGACGTCCATGGGGTTGGAGGTTAGTGGTGAGGATGTGGAAGAGTTGGTGGAGGACCACAATGAAGAGCTAACCACTACAGAGCTGCAAGAGGTTCACCTTCAACAGCAACAGACCACAGCTCAGGAAATTGTTTCAGAGGAGGAGGAAGGGAGAGGAAGAAGTTGCTTTCTTCAGAGATCAAGGAGATGTGTGCAATGTGGACTAGGATGGAAAGATTTGTGGAGGAGCATCACCCTGACAAAGCTGGTGCAGGCCGTGTATGCGACATGTTCAATGACAATGTCTTGTCACATTTTAGAGACATTTTAAAGAACCGCCAGAAACAGACCTTTCTGGACAGTTATTTTGTAAGACAGAGGTCCAGTGACTCTCAACCTGGTCCTAGTGGCATTAAAAAGACAAAGAAGGAAGTAACCCCAGAAAAGGACTTGCTACCTGAAGTTTTAATGAGGGGATTCCCCTTCCAAACACTATTATTATTATTATAATAATCAAAAAGCGCTAAACCACAGGGGTCATACAGCGCCGCAGGGTAAAGTAGGATACAGAGAGAATGGACTGTAAGGGAGAGGGATGATTAGTAGGGTATGGAGGTGCAGGGTAGTGGATAGTGCAAGGATAGAGTATAGCAAGAGATTCAGGTAGAAGGGACTGAGGGGAGTTCTAGAGCATAAACCTCAGATTTTGTGTAGTAAGTCAGTTGCTGTCAAAAAGTCAATGAGAGAGTCGGGATTAAAGGGGAAAACCCATCGGCAAGAAGGGAAGGTAAAGGCCGCAGAGCGAAGACGCTGTTGGAGGTAAATTCTGCATGCTCGTTGATAGAGTAGGCAGTCCAACAGAATAGGGAACAGACAATGAAACTTGACAATGCTCACAGAGAGGGACAGGGAGCCTCTCCATGAGATACCCATGAGTAAGACGAGTGTGGCCAATGCGAGACGGAGAGTGTAGTCTCCCAAACTCGACATTGGTGACAAGAAGAAGGCCAGAAACCTATACTTGGTTTAATAGAATGAAGTTTGTTATTTAGAGGTCAGACCAGCGTTGTTGCCAACGGGTGCAAGGTTGGTAGCAATGACCAAAATAGTCCGTAAATGGAACACCTCTATATGAAACTGGAAGGTCATGTACTGCTGACCGTGCAGCAGTGTCTGCCTGTTCATTGCCCTGTCTCAACATGACCAGGGACCCAACAAAAGACAATATCTTTTGCTTGCTAAGATACGGCGTAACCAAAGGTGGATACGAAGAACTAGGGGTGAGGTGTATCAATTTTAGGATAGCCTGTAAAGCTCTAAGGGAGTCTGAAACTGACCACAAATGGTGACACAGGCATAGGTGCAATACGGATAAGTGCCACAAGAATGGCAAACAATTCAGCCATAAATATGCTAGCCGAGGAAATAGATGCCCTCGTAGACACTGTCCGGGAATACTGCTGCGAATCAGACGCCGTCAGATGACTTTGAACCATCGGTGTATACTGCGATGGATGGAAATGAAACGGAAATGGTCTAGAAAGAAAAGCGAGAAGCCGCCATAGGTAGTTGGGCTTTCGCAAGGTAAAGGAATAGAACAGACACGGACAGCAGGAACTTCCCAAGGGTGTAGAGGAAAGGGTGAAGCACATGAACATATAAAGGCGGAAGCTGAAGGGAAGACAAGAGTGAATGCAGACGAAGAGAAAGGGACGAAGTAAACAGGGCGACAACAAATAAGACGTCTACTAACATTTGTGACAATCCTATACATGGAAGGATTATGGAGGTAATGAGAGCAAACATAATAGCGAATGCAATGTGCATTACGACGATCGGACAAGGATGGAATGTTCACTTCTACATAGAGGCTCTCAACCGGGGAAGAACGAAATGCACCAAGGCATAACTGCAATCAATGGTGATGGATGGGATTAAGGCTGGAAAGAGTAGCAGGGGAGACCGCCGAATATATCTGGTCACCATAATAGAGTTTCGATAAAATTAGGGCTGAATGCAGGCGGAGGAGAGTGCTACGATCAGCCCCCCATGAAAGATGTGTGAGTGTTTTTAGGAGATTCTTCCAGCTATGACAAGTTGCCTTCAGAGAGGTAATGTGAGGTTTCCAGGACAATCGACGGTCAAACAGGAGGCTGAGAAACCTGACTGTATCACGTTCTGGGATACGTGAGCCATATAGATACAATGGATGATCAGAGACCACTGAACGTCTAGTAAACGTAATTTGATGAGTTTTGCCACTAGAAAATTTAAACCCGTGAGTCGTGGCCCAATCGGAAACCCGGTTGATGGCATGCTGGAGGGAAACTGCAATGAGGTGACAGTCAGCACCCGTACAAGCTATAGCAAAGTCATCCACATAAAGCGATGACCAAATATTGGATGGGAGAACAGATGCCAGATTATTTATAGCAAGGAGAAAGTGTGTTGTGCTCAGAACACAACCCTGGGGGACACCTTCAGCTTGGACAAATTCCGGGGAAAGTTCATTACTAACCCGGACACGGAAATGTCTTTCAGTTAAGAAGACCTTAAGGAAAAATAGTAGATTGCCTAGGAGGCCTAAGGAGTGGGCCTGGGCCAAGATATTATACCTCCAAGTTGTGTCATAAGCCTTCTCAAGGTCGAAAAAGATAGCGATAACCGAGTGGTTATTAGCAAAGGCATTACGAATATACGTATCCAAGCGCAGTAAGGGGTCAATGGCAGAACGGCCTTTACGAAAGCCATATTGACTAGGGGAGAGACTATTGTGCGTCTCTAAATACCTCATCAAACGTCTGTTAACTAGACGTTCAATCACCTTGCAAACTGCACTGGTAAGAGCGATGGGACGATAGTGGGAGGTATCACGTCCCGTAGTACCCAGTTTGCGAAAAGGGAGAATAATAGCAGACTTCCACAGCTGGGGGAGAACTCCTTGCGACCATATAAGATTAAAGAGTCGTTTTGCCCATCTACCTCATTTAAGTATTTGTCTATCCTCTGATGAATATTTTTGACAAATAGTTTTACTTTTATTTTTAAATACATACAATTTTTACTTGTGCCCATTTTTCAACCCACATACTTATATATTTTTATCAGCTTACTTGCTAAGAATTTATAATTATTATTAATCACCTTATTTGCTAAAAATTGTACTTATCTTTTAATATTTTTAATACTAATAAATTTTACTTTTGTACACTTTTATACACTTTAGCACTTATTTCTCTTTTAATAATTAACTTTGATTTTCATTATATTGCCTTTAATAAATTCTATAATCACAACTAGTGCAATACTGAATCTTAATATTTGTTCCATTATAACTTAATACTAATCATAGTAACTTTCCAACCAGTTCTATTAGCTAGTTAAATAATAAATCAATTACACTGTAAAGATATATCCTAAACCTCTGTGACTTCTATTCAAAAGTGTGTTAATCCAATAGCTAGTAAAATCAATTGATCAGATATCATATCTTTAAGTTTAGCATTATTCATTGTTCTTAAGTCTTTTAGAATCACACTCATATATAAACTTTTGTTTAATTAATTAAACTAACTCAGGTGCTATAGGTTTAGATTCTTATTAGCTGTAAATTGACTACCTTAGCTCATTTTTTATTTTTGTAAACATATTCAACGTCTAACTCACTCCAAGAAATCCTTTTGCATTGTCCTATTCTTAGGTCTACTTGCGTTGTTCTATTTTAAGTTTAATTATAGAATCACACTAAATCTTATGATTCCAAACATTGATCCTGATACCAACCTTCTATTAAATGACTTACATGAACCTAACAACAACTGTCATTACTACACAGCAGAACAGGCTAAAACACTACTCAAATCCAACAATGACATAACTATCTTTAATTACAATGTCAGATCTTTAACAAACATTTTGATGACCTCACTGCATTATTAAACTCCTTCCCGGCCAGTATGTCCCTATTGCTCTCACTTTTAAACATGGTTAAAGCCTCATACTACAGATATCTATGCAATTCCTGGTTAAAAGCCATACACAATTGTCGGCCAGACCAACAAGGAGGTTTGGGACTGCTTGGATCTACTCAGACCAGCTTGAATGTATTAACAATACATGCACAAGAGATGAACATGGAGAAATATAAAAGCTAAATTTAAATCAAATTCTACAAAAACCCTCACAGTTATAAACATCTATAGATTAAAACAGTCAAACATTCAGCAATTTAGTGAAAAATT
>WNWK01022497.1:7500-32455 GCA_009830355.1 Cherax destructor
AGTGAATTAGTATCGACCAGTGAAGACGCGGGGCCAGGAGCTATGACTCGACCCATGCAACAACATATAGTTGAGGACACACAGTGAATGGTCCAGTAGGCCTATTTTAGTGCTGGGTAGGCCTAGGTTCTGGTGATAGGCCTAGATAGACCTATCACTAAAGAAAATCACAGCAAATCTGACCAGCCTCCTCACTGAAAGACCCAAAAATTCAACCTATTTTCCCACATCAACCAATTTTAGGCGAAAATTAACCTACCAGGCCTACTGTAATTGTGATTTCCAGCCTCTAAGCACCATGAGCTATACAGATTTAGTGCTTTTTGACATCCCCAAGGGGTTCAACAGAAAAATGGGGGTTCAAGGCCCCACAGAAACCCAAACGAAGGTTCCAGAGCACCACAGTGACCATTCAAAGAGGGAACGCCCCTTTTAAAATTAATATATATATATATATATATATATATATATATATATATATATATATATTATATGTGTGTGTGTGTGTGTCTGTATTTAAGTTAGGTAATAGATCCTGGGGCCACAGGGGTAAGTAGGCATTATATTTTCTGCACAAGCAAAGATAATCCAGAGCATCAGAGTGCCCTTTTAGAGAGGGAACGCCCCCTTAAAATATATGTATATAAAACGAGAAAATTTGTGCACAGGTTAAAAGAATCGAAGAAGGAGCAATCAGAATAATTACAAGTGAGGACACTGTTGCTGCCGAAGATGAGGTCAGAGCCCAGCACTGAGACACAAGCACCCAACAAGGGACACCAGAGTCGTTAACAACAACCCTGAGGAAGACCTCATCACTTGACAATTTATTTTGCCAGACTCAGAAGTCTATAAGGCGATAGTGTCATTTGCAGCATGATCTGCAGGAGGTTACACTGGAATTCGACCACAACACCTCAAAGAGATGGTAAATCCAGAAGAAACTAAACCCTTCTTTTTTGGAGCCTCATTATGCACTTTGAAGAAGTAGGATGGGGGAATCAGTTCCATTGCTGTTGGTAACACCCTTCGCCGCCTAGTTGCCAAAGCAGCAGTAAGAAACATTCGCCTAGAAGCTGCCAGTTTACTCCAGCCACACCAACTGGGCTTTGGGGTCTCTCAAGGCAGTGAAGCCGCAGCTCATGCAGCAAGGGCCTACATCAGGGACCTACCAGAAGACAAGGCCGTAGTCAAACTTGACTTTAGAAATGCCTTTAACATGGTGAAGAGAGATGTGGTCTTGCCAGCCGTTCGGGATCGGTTTCCCAGTCTCTTTCCCTTCATTTCAGCTGGCTACAGCAAACCCTCGACTCTTTTGTTTGGGGAACATGAAATTCCATCATCTGAGGGCGTTCAGCAGGGTGATCCACTCGCTCCACTTCTCTTCTGTTTGGCAGTAAGAGAACTAACTTCCAGCCTACGCAGCGAGCTCAACATCTGGTACCTGGATGATGGCACTCTGGCAGGCACTGAAGAGTCCCTGTTAGAGGACCTACAACGGGTGAAGACACAGGGAGAAGCCTTGGGACTCATCCTCAATCCCTCAAAGTGTTAAATCATCACAACGAACCAGGAAATAATCAATCCGGTGCAAACAATCCTCCCGAAAGTCTCTACTACCACTTCATCCAACAGTACCCTCCTGGGAGCACCGCTGGGTCACCAGGCCATCGACACGGTCCTCAAGGACAAACTGAATGACCTGAAGAGAATGGAGGAGAGAATAAGAGATCTTGATGCCCGAGATGCCCTGTATCTCCTCACAAGATGTCTTACTCTGCCAAGACTCACTTCCTGAGGTGCGCACCCTCTTTTGACAACCCAACACTCAACGAATATGACTCACTCTTGAAATCAACCTTTAAGAAGGCATTGAATCTGTCACTGAAAGACCAGCAATGGGAGCAGGCAACCCTCCCAGTGCGACTGGGAGGTATAGGGGTTCGCAAAGCAACGCAGGTAGCTTTACCTACATTTCTGTAGTCGTGTTTGGCTTCCAGTGGACTAGTCAAAGAGATTGTCCCTGAACGCTTGAGAGGTGTGATGGGAGCTCAAGACCCCAGGTTCATTGAAGCAGCCGTGTGGTGGGACACCCTTGCAGACTCCTCCAGTAGACCAGCTCCTCCCGGTGGGACACCTTTGCAGACCCCTCCAGTAGACCAGCTCCTCCCGGTGGGACACCCTTGCAGACTCCTCCAGTAGACCAGCTCCTCCCGGTGGGGCACCCTTGCAGACTCCTCCAGTAGACCAGCTCCTCCCGGTGGGACACCTTTGCAGACCCCTCCAGTAGACCAGCTCCTCCCGGTGGGACACCCTTGCAGACTCCTCCAGTGGACCGGCTCCTCCCAAAGAGCACAAACAGTCCCACTGGGACAAACCGATCATGGGCCTACGTGAATAAGTAGGTATATTTCCTGCACCTAACGTAGCAAGTTATAATGGAATTAGGTGATATTTTGCACCTAACTCATTTGAAGTTTCAATTTGAATTTTTTGGATGAGATTAGTTTTGTCGGGGAGTTTGAGTGTTTGTTGTGTTTGTTGAGTGTTTTATGTTTCTTATGTGTTTGTTGAGCTGGTTGTGTGTTTGTGTTGTGTGTTTGTTGAGTTGGTTGTGTGTTTGTGTTGTGTGTTTGTTGAGTTGGTTGTGTGTTTGTGTTGTTTGTTGAGTGTTTCTTGTGTCTTTCCTGTGTGTTTGTTGTGTGTTTGTTGAGTGCTTGAGTGTTTCTTGAATGTTTGTTGAGTTGTGTTTTTCTTGAGTGTGTGCTTGTTTAGTGTTTGTGTGTTTGTTGTGTGTTTGTTAAATGTTTGTTGAGTATTTGCTGTTTGTTTGATAAGAGTTTGTTGTGTGTTTGTTGAATGTTTGTTCACACGTTGAGTGTTTGTTGTGTTTTTATTGAGTGTTTGTGTGAATGTTGAGTGGTTGTGTTTGTTGGGTGTTTGTTGTGTTTCTTGGCCAGAAGGGCTCATGCGAGCAGGGCAAAGCTACAGATCATAGGTGACTTCAGTCACAACTACTGGGAGAACCTGGAGCCACATGGGGGCCCAGAAACGTGGAGGGCTAAGATGATGGAGGTGGTACTGGAAAACTTCATGTACCAACATGTAAGGGACACTACCAGAGAGAGAGGAGAGGATGAACCAGCGAGACTGGACCTAGTATTCACCTTGAGTAGCGCAGATATTGAGGACATCACATATGAAGGCCCCTTGGGCCAGTGATCATATGGTTTAAGCTTCGAATACACAGTAGAGTTACAAGTGGAGGGGGAAACAGATAGGGCCGGGTGAATGAAGCCAAACTACAAGAAAGGGGACTACACAGGCATGAAGAACTTCCTGCACGGGGTTCAGTGGGACAGAGAACTGGCAGGGAAGTCAGTAAACGAGATGGAATATGTGACAACAATATGCAAGGAAGCTGAGGAGAGGTTTGTACCCAAGGGTAACAGGAATAATGAAAAAGCCAGGATGAGCCCGCGGTTCACCCAAAGGTGCAGGGAAGCCAAAACCAAGTGTGCTAGAGAATGGAAGAAGTATAGAAGACAAAGGACCCAGGAGAATAAGGAGAGCAGTCGTAGAGCCAGAAATGAATATGCACAGGTAAGAAGGGAGGCCCAACGACAATATGAAAATGACATAGCAGGGAAAGCCAGATCTGACCCAAAGCTGTTGTACAGCCACATCAGGAGGAAATCAGCAGTCAAGGACCAGGTGATCAGGTTAAGGAAGGAAGGAGGAGAGATCACAAGAAACGACCGTGAAGTATGTGAGGAACTCAACATGAGATTCAAAGAAGTGTTCACAGAGGAGACAGAAGGGACTCCAGAAAGACGGAGAGGTGGGGTACACCATCAAGTGCTGGACACAATACAGTGATACCTCTCATATCCGAACTATATGAGCAGAGACTGGTTCGGAAACACGGAGTTTCCGGATACGTGAGGGGAAAAAAATGTGCATCCACACCGTCATATCGCCATCTGTACCCCGTGACGGGGTACTCACGAACCACAGGACCATAAGTTTTCATATGGGCTGTGGACAGTGGATGCTCCAAATACTCCAAAAGTGTTTCGACACCTTCCCTTGCTGCTGAAGATTTTGGTCTTGGAGGCACTGGGTCGTTGTCACTTTTTGAATGTGGGGTCACAGTTGGAAGTTGAAGACTCAGATGAATCACAGGGATGTTAGGAAGTATTTCTTCAGTCACAGAGTTGTCAGGAAGTGGAATAGTCTGGGAAGTGATGTAGTGGAGGCACGATCCATACATAGCTTTAAGAAGAGGTATGATAAAGCTCATGGCGCAGGGAGAGTGACCCAGTAGCGACCAGTGAAGAGGCGGGGCCAGGAGCTGTGACACAACACACATTACACACACACACATTACACACATTACACACAACACACAAGACACAACACAATACACACAAGACACACAACCCAACACACAAAGGAATGAAAGAATAGGTGAGGTGTCACCAGACATCATAACCGTCACAGAAACTAAACTCAATGAGGCAGTAACAGACGCAATCTTCCCACAGGGATATCAGATCCTGAGAAAAGATAGAAGGAGCACGGGGGGAGGAGGGGTCGCACTGCTCGTAAGGAACCGTTGGAGATTCGAGGAAATGGAAGGAATGGAGGTGTGTAGAGAAAGGGACTTCATAGTAGGTACCATCCAGTCTGGGGAGCACAAGATAGTCATTGCAGTGATGTATAACCCACCACAGAACTGCAGGAGGCCAGGCGAGGAATATGATGAGAACAACACAGCGATGGTGGACACTCTGGCGGAGGTGGCAAGAAAAGCGCACATGAGTAGAGCGAAGTTACTGGTCATGGGCGATTTCAACCACAGGGAGATCGACTGGGAGAACCAAGAACCACTTGGGGTCCAGAAACTTGGAGAGCCAAGATGATGGACGTGGTACTGGAAAACCTGATGCACCAACATGTCAGGGACACGACCAGAGAGAGAGGAGAGGACGAACCAGCAAGGCTGGAAATTATATTCACCCTGAACAGCTCAGATATTGAGAACATAACAAAAGAGAGCCCCCTGGGAGCCAGCGACCATATTGTGCTGAGCTTTAAGTGCATTGTAGAGCTACAGGTGGAGAGGGAAAACGGTACCGAAAGAGACAAACCAGACTTTAAAAGAGGGAACTACACAGGTATGAGGAATTTCCTGCAGGAGGTCCAGTGGGAAAGGGAAATGGAAGGACAGTCAGTAAATGAAATGATGGAATACGTAACGACAAAGTGCAAGGAGGCAGAGGAACGGTTTATTCCCAGAGGAAAAAGATTAAATGGGAAGGCCAGAAAGAGCCCCTGGTTTACCCAAAGGTGCAGGGAGGCAAAGACTCAGAGTGTCAGAAAATGGAAAAGGTACAGAAGGCAAAGAACCCAAGTAAATAAAGAGATTAGTAGAAGAGCTAGAAACGAGTATGCACAAGTACAGAGGGAGGCCCAGAAACAGTACGAAAATGACATAGAATCGAAAGTTAAGTCTGACCCGAAACTGATGTACAGTCACATCAGAAGGAAGACAACAGTCAAGGACCAGGTGATAAGGCTGAGGAGAGAGGATGGGGAACTCACAAATAACGATCAAGAGGTATGTGAGGAGCTCAACTCGAGGTTTAAGGAAGTATTCACAGTGGAGGAAGGAAGGCAGCTGGGTAGACAGGATGGGGTGCATCACCAACAAGGGATGTATCAAGTGCTGGAGGGCATACATACAAGTGAGGAGGAGGTGAAGCAGTTACTCAGTGACCTTGATACCTCAAAGGCGATGAGTCCGGACAATATCTCCCCGTGGGTTCTTCGGGAAGGAGCTGAGGTACTGAGTGTGCCACTTACCATAATATTCAACACATCCCTTGAAACTGGGCAGCTACCTGAGGTATGGAAAAAAGGCCAACGTAGTCCCCATCTTTAAAAAAGGAGACAGAAAAGAGGCACTAAACTATAGACCGGTGTCACTTACATGTATAGTGTGCAAAGTCTTGGAGAAAATCATCAGGAAAAGAATGGTGGAACATCTGGAGCTGAACAGGATAATCAACGCCAGACAGCACGGATTCCGGGAAGGCAAATCCTGTGTAACAAACCTCCTGGAGTTCTATGATAAAGTAACAGAGGTAAGGCAAGAGAGAGAAGGGTGGGTTGACTGCATTTTCCTGGACTGCAGGAAGGCCTTCGACACAGTTCCTCATATGAGATTAGTAAAGAAGTTGGAAGAACAGGCATGTATAACAGGAAGGGCACTGGAATGGATCAGGGAATACCTCGCAGAGAGGCAACAATGGGTCATGGTGCGTGATGAGGTATCACAGTAGGCGCCTGTGACAAGCGGTGTACCGCAGGGGTCAGTCCTAGGACCAGTGCTATTCTTGGTATATGTAAATGACATGACGGATGGGATAGACTCAGAAGTGTCTCTGTTCGCAGATGATGTGAAATTAATGAGGAGAATCACATCGGAAGAGGACCAAGCAGGACTTCAAACAGACCTGGACAAGCTTGACATCTGGTCTAGCAACTGGCTTCTCGAATTTAATCCCACCAAATGCAAAGTCATGAAGATCGGAGAAGGGCAAAGAAGACTGCTGACAGAGTACAGGCTAGGTGGACAAAGGCTACAAACCTCGTCAAAGGAGAAAGACCTTGGGATGAGTATAACGAAAAGCACGTCTCCGGAGGCACACATCAACCAGATAACCGTGGCAGCATATGGGCGACTGGCCCATATGCTGCCTTACCTTAACAAGAAATCGTTCAAGACACTGTACACCGTGTACGTCAGGCCCATACTAGAGTATGCAGCACCAGTCTGGAACCCACTTGTCAAGCACGTCAAGAAACTAGAGAAAGTGCAAAGGTTTGCGACAAGGCTAGTTCCACAACTCAGGGGTCTGTCCTATGAAGAAAGGTTGAGGGAAATAAGACTAACAACACTGGAGGACAGAAGGGTTAGAGGAGACATGATAACGACATACAAAATACTGCGGGGAATCGACAAGGTGGATAGTGACAGGATGTTCCAGAGAGGGAACACAGAAACAAGGGGACACAACTGGAAGCTGAAGACTCAGATGAGTCAAAGTGATGTTAGGAATCATTTCTTCAGCCACAGAGTAGTCAGGAAGTGGAATAGTCTAGCGAACGATATAGTGAAGGCAGGAACCATACATAGTTTTAAGACAAGGTATGATAAAGCTCATGGAGCATGGAGAGCAGAGACCCAGTAGCAGACAGCGAAGAGGCGGGGCCAGGAGCTGAGTCTCGACCCCTGCAACTACAATTAGGTGAGTACAACACACAACAGCCAACACACACAAAACACAAGAAACACTAACCTATAAACGCTCGCTTGGACCTTAATAATTTTCAAGAAATCGACAGATTTGGCAACACAAGAGAGAGAGAGAGAGAGAGAGAGAGAGAGAGAGAGAGAGAGAGAGAGAGAAAGTGAGAGAGAGCAATTCTCTCTTCACCCAAACTAGCAACACCATAGAGCAGAATCAGGGTAATTCAGACTTCCCAACCCACTGAATATCTCAAGACAGTATTAATAGGATTGGATCGTTTGTAAAGAGGATTCGATCGTTTTGAAAAGGATTAGTACATTTTTCAGATGACTGGATTATTTGAAAGAGGATTAGATCGTTCTTCAGATAATTCGATCGTTTTTAAGGTGGACTGAATCGTTTCAAAGAAGATTGCATCGTTTTTATAGAGGATTGGATGGATTGAAAGAGGATTGGATCGTATCTATGAGGATTCGATTGTTTTAAAGAAGATTCGACGGCATTTAAGGGGATTGGATAGCTTTAAAAGAAAATTGGATCGAGTTAAAAAGGATCTGATTGTTTTAAAAGAGGATTGGGTCTTTTTTAAAGATTGTTGCATATTATTTATGAGGCTTAGGTTGCATTTAAAAGGATTGGATGCTATTTAAGAGGATTGGATAGTTTTTTATAGAGGAATGAGTCTTATTTAAAGGATTTAAGAGGACTTGATTGTATATAAAGAGGATTGAATGTTTTTAAGATGATTGGATCATTTTAGAGATGATTGGATCATTTAAAAAGAATTAGATCCGTTTTAGAGAAGACTGGATCATTACTAAAAAAAATGATTTTTTTTAATGAGGATTGGATCGTTTTTAAGGGGAATGAATCTTTTTAAAAGGATTGAATTGCTTATAAAAAGGATTGGATTGTTTTTAAGAGAAATGGATCCTTTTAAAGATAATAGAATCGTTTTAAAAAGGATTGGATCGTTTGTTAAGAGGATTGGATCGTTTTTCAAAAGTAGTGAATCTTTTTAAATAGGATTTGATATTTTTTAAAAGAATTGGATTCCCTATAAATGACTGGACCCTTTTTAAACGAATTTATCCATTTCAAAATATCTGGATCCATTTTAAAATAACTGGATCCTCTATAAAAGGACTGGATACCTTATGAAAGAATTGGATCCCATATAAAAGTATTGGATCCCTTATAAAAGTATTAGTTTCATTTAAAAATGATTGGATCCCAAATAAAAAGATTGGATCGTTATTACAAGATGTGATTCTTTTTAAAAAGATTGGATCAATTTTAAAAGGATTGGATTCCTTCCTAGAGGATGGGATCGATTATAAAAGCTTGGATCCTTATGAAAGGATTGGATCCCTTATCAAAAGATTGGATCTTATATTAAAGGATTGGATCCTTTATGAAAGGATTCGATCCCTTATAAAATTATTGAATCCCTTATTAAAGGATTGGATCCTTTATGAAAGGATTAGATCCTTTATGAAAGAATTGGATCCTTCATGAAAGGATTGGATCCCTTATGAAAGGATTGGATCCTTTATGAAAGGATTGGATCCTTTATGAAATGATTGGATCCTTCATGAAAGGATTGGATCCCTTATGAAAGGATTGGATCCCTTACTAAAGGATTGGATCCCTTATGAAAGGATTGGATCCCTTATGAATGGATTTTATCCTTTATGAAAGGATTTGATACTTTATGAAAGGATTGGATTTATTAAGGGAAGTTCTAATTAAAAAAAAATTAGGCTGCATGGCCTACCTATTTTTCTGAATATTTTTAATAGAATTAAATTTATCTTGGACGGCCTAAAATTGAATTTTTAATGAATTCAATCCAATATGTAAATTTCTGAGTGGCGCAGTAATTAGGTACCTGGGTGTTAGTCACCTTACACCTGCTGTCAGTGTTCACCTAGCAGTAATTAGGTACCTGGGTGTTAGTTACCTTACATCTGCTGTCAGTGTTCGTCTAGCAATAATTAGGTACCTGGGTGTTAGTCACCTTTCACCTGCTGTCGGTGTTCACCTAGCAGTAATTAGGTACCTGGGTGTTAGTTACCTTACACCTTCTGTCAGTGTTAACCTAGCAGTAATTAGGTACCTGGGTGTTAGTCACCTTACACCTGCTGTCAGTGTTCACCTAGCAGTAATTAGGTACCTGGGTGTTAGTCACCTTACACCTGCTGTCAGTGTTCACCTAGCAGTAAGTAGGTACCTGGGTGTTAGTTACCTTACACCTGCTGTCAGTGTTTTCCTACCAGTAATAAGGTACCTGGGCGTTAGTCACCTTACACCTGCTGTAAGTGTTCACCTGGCAGTAAGTAGGTACCTTGGTGTTAGTTACAACACACACACATTCACGCGCGCGCGTAGGCAGGGGTAACAGGGAAGGCACTCCAATGGATCAGGGAATACCTGTCAGGAAGACAGCAGCGAGTCATGGTACGTAGCGAGGTGTCAGAGTGGGCGCCGGTGACGAGTGGGGTTCCACAGGGGTCAGTCCTAGGACCAGTGCTGTTTCTGGTGTTTGTGAACGACATGACGGAAGGAACAGACTCCGAAGTGTCCCTGTTTGCAGATGATGTGAAGTTGATGAGAAGAATTCAATCAGACGAGGACCAGGCAGAACTACAAAGGGATCTGGACAGACTGCAAGCCTGGTCCAGCAACTGGCTCCTGGAATTCAACCCCACCAAGTGCAAAGTCATGAAGATTGGGGAAGGGCAAAGAAGACTGCAGACAGAGCACAATCTAGGGGGCCAGATACTATAAACCTCAATCAAGGAAAAGGATCTTGGGGTGAGTATAACACCGAACACATCTCCTGAGGCGCACATCAACCATATAACTGCTGCAGCATACGGGCCCCTAGCAAACCAAAGAACAGCATTCCGACATCTTAATAAGGAATCGTTCAGGACCCTGTACACTGTGTACGTTAGGCCCATAATTGAGTATGCAGCACCAGTTTGGAACCCACATTTAGCCAAGCACATGAAGAACCTAGAGAAAGTGCAAAGGTTTGCAACAAGACTAGTCCCGGAGCTAAGGGGTATGTCCTACGAGGAGAGGTTAAGGGAAATCGACCTGACGACACTGGAGGACAGGAGAGATAGGGGGGATATGATAACGACATATAAAATACTGAAAGAAATCGACAAGGTTGACAGAGACAGAATGTTCCAGAGATGGGACACAGCAACAAGGGGACACAGTTGGAAGTTGAAGACTCAGATGAATCACAGAGATGTTAGGAAGTATTTCTTCAGTCACAGAGTTGTCAGGAAGTGGAATAGTCTGGGAAGTGATGTAGTGGAGGCAGGTTCCATACATAGCTTTAAGAAGAGGTATGATAAACCTCATGGAGCAGGTAGAGTGACGCAGTAGCGACCAGTGAAGAGGCGGGGCCAGGAGCTGGGACTCGACCCCTGCAACCACAATAAGGTGGGTACACACACACAACACTCACACACACACACGCACACACACACACACACACACACACACACACACACACACACACACACACACACGCACACATACATACAACAGGCCTAGTGTCTAATCGACATGTGCCTAGGACAAAATGGTAACTAACTAACTAACAACACTCACACACACAACACACACAACACACACAACACAACACAGATAATTAGGCTCTTAACATACCTTGGTTATAGTGTCCTCACAAGCTGTTTGAACGGCCCAGCAACATTGGCAACAGTCCCAGCCCCTAGGTTTGCAACACTATCAATCTTGGTCTAGAGGGGCACCTAGGGTCTAGATTGATACAAGTCCCTTGTTGCTAAGGTCTAGACACAGGTCCCTTGTTGCTAGGGTCTAGACACAGGTCCCTTGTTGCTAGGGTCTAGACACAGGTCCCTTGTTGCTAGGGTCTAGACACAGGTCCCTTGTTGCTAGGGTCTAGACACAGGTCCCTTGTTGCTAGGGTCTAGACACAGGTCCCTTGTTGCTAGGGTCTAGACACAGGTCCCTTGTTGCTAGGGTCTAGACACAGGTCCCTTGTTGCTAGGGTCTAGAGACAGGTCCCTTGTTGCTAGGGTCTAGACACAGGTCCCTTGTTGCTAGGGTCTAGACACAGGGTCCTTCTTGCTAGGGTCTAGACACGGGTCCCTTATTACTAGGGTCTAGATACAGGTCCCTTCTTGCTAGGGTCTAGACAGAGGTCCCTTGTTGCTAGGGTCTAGATAGACATAGGGCCCTTGTTGTTAGAATCTAGATAGATATAGGGCCTTTGTTGCTGGGGCCTAGACACAGGTCCCTTGTTGTTAGGGTCTAGAATCAGGTTCCTTGTTGCTAAGGTCTAGAATGACACAGGTCCCTTGTTGCTAGGGTCTAGACAGGTCCTTTGTTGCTAGGGTCTAGATTGACATAAGTCCCTTGTTGCTAGGGTCTAGACACTGGTCCCTTGTTTCTAGGGTCTAGAATGACACAGGTCCCTTGTTGCTAGGGTCTAGAATTGCACACATTCCTTGTTGCTAGGGTCTAGGCACAGGTCCTTTGTTGCTAGGGTCTAGAATGACACACATCCCCTGTTGCTAGGGTCTAGACACAGGTCCCTTGTTGCTAGGTCTAGAATGACACAGGTTCCTTGTTGTTAGGATCTAGACCTTGGTCCCTTGTTGCTAGGATCTAGAGTGACACAAGTCCCTTGTTGTTAGGGTCTAGTCTTTGGTCCCTTGTTACCAGGATATAGAGTGATACAGGTCCCTTATTACCAGGGTCTAGATACAGGTCCCTTGTTACCAGGTAGCAACAAGAATGACGCATCGCCAGGTTGTTCCTTCTGGCCTCCGGTTGACTTTCCGTGCATCCAAAGCCATTAGGTGTCTATCTTCTCCTTCTCATGCTTTGGAAAAATTTAATTTCTTCATGCTTGGCAACAGTGGTGTTTCCCTGGTGTGGCAATGGTGTTTTTGATCCTCTTGCATCTGGCAATGCTGGTTTCCTGAGTTTTTGATAGGTTTTTGATTCTCTTGGTGTGGTGATGCTGTTTTTTTTGTTTTTTTTGAGGGCTTTGATTCTCTAATGGGTGGTAACAGTGTTTGGGAGAGTCTCACTCTCCCTTTCTGGCTTCTGGTAACACTCTCGGGGGGACCTTTCCCATCTCCCCTAACTTTTACCGCCACCAGACTTGATCCAATTTGTTGCTAGGGTGAAGAGTAACTTTGGTTCGTTGTTGCTATGGTCCACACACAGGTTCGTTGTTGCTGTGGTCCACACACAGGTTCGTTGTTGCTAGGGTCCAGAATGACACAGGTCCCTTGTTGCTAGGGTCCAGAGTGAGACAGATCCCTTGTTGCTAGGGGTCCAGACTTGACCCAGTCTTCATTGCACTAACAGAGACGCAGTCTGATGCTGATGTCCCAACTGATATGTGTGTCTCTTGCCTTACACTGGTTTTATCTCCATCTCTCAGAATCGACATATAATTCCACTATCATTGCGTGATCCTCGGACACTTGCTTCTGGTGTGGATTCTGCTATGTTTCCAGAGCAAATTCCCATTTATCTTTCAAGTTCCACTTGGAGGCTGAACTTAAGTGGCACATGCTTAAGTGATCTTAGAACTTACTGCCCACTTAAAAGGTACAGCTATCAGGACACTGATAAGTGGCTATGCCACTTAGATGGTTGAAGTGCACTTACTGACACTTTATATTCTTCCATTTGCTCAAACTTTCACTTAATGTCCACTTAAAGTACCACTTGTCCTAATTCGTAAGCAATTCTTCCATATGCATGAATTTCACTTGAGTTAAGGTCCACTTAATGTTAATTGCCACTTTTTTCAGGTAGGTAAATGCTTAAGCGGTAAGTGGCCAGCCACTTTTTTCACTTATAATCACTGCTAGACCACTTGAATTGTGGTAAGTGAAGGCCTTGCATAAGTGGTCAGCCACTTTTACACGTATAATCGTCACTTGGCACTTATAAAGCACTTAAATAGGTGAAAGTGTGAGCCTGGGGGTAAGTGGCCAGCCACTTTTTCACTTATAATCACTGCTAGACCACTTAAATTGAGCTAAGTGGCGGCCTGGGGCAAGTGGTTTCCACTTTTTCATTTATAATCACTGCTACACCACTTAAATGGAAGTGGAGGCTTGGGAAAAGTGGCTGCCACTTTTACACGTATAATCACCACTTGACACTTATAAACCACTTAAATTGAGGCTAGTGGCGACCTGGAAGTAAGTGGTCTTAGTGTTGCTGGCTGACAGGGGAGACATTAAGTGCCCCTCGAGGTGTAAGTGGCAGGAGGGCAGCACTTAGGTGGCCCCTGGAGGTTTAAGTGGTAAGGGGGGCAGCACTTAAGTGGCTCTAAGTGGGTCTGAAAAGGTAAAAGAGAGTGAGAGAGAGGGGCTGGCACTGTGAGTGTGTCTTAGAAACAGAGTGAGAGATATCTCTCTCTCTCACCGTGGCTGGCACACTACTGTGTGTGCCAGACCCACACGGGTGCCACTACGCACACACGCACACGCACACGTACACACACGTACGTACGTACATAGAGAGGGAGAGAGAGAGGATAGTAGGTAGGAACACAGTGTATATACACTGAGATATAAACCACACAGTGTATATACACTGAGATATACACCACACAGTGTATATATACTGATATATACACCACACAGTGTATATACACTGAGATATACACCACACAGTGTATATACACTGAGATATACACCACACAGTGTATATACACTGAGATATACACCACACAGTGTATATACACTGAGATATACACCACACAGTGTATATACACTGATATATACACCACACAGTGTATATACACTGAGATATACACCACACAGTGTATATACACTGAGATATACACCCCACAGTGTATATACACTGAGATATACACCACACAGTGTATATACACTGATATATACACCACACAGTGTATATACACTGATATATACACCACACAGTGTATATACACTGATATATACACCACACAGTGTATATACACTGATATATACACCACACAGTGTATATACACTGAGATCTGAGATATACACCACACAGTGTATATACACTGAGATATACACCACACAGTGTATATACACTGAGATATACACCACACAGTGTATATACACTGAGATATACACCACACATGTATATACACTGAGATATACACCACACAGTGTATATACACAGATATACACCTCTCAGTGTATATACACTGAGATATACACCTCTCAGTGTATATACACTGAGATATACACCTCTCAGTGTATATACACTGAGATATACACCTCTCAGTGTACATACAGATATACACCTCTCAGTGTACATACAGATATACACCTCTCTCAGTGTACATACAGATATACACCTCTCAGTGTATATACAGATATACACCTCTCAGTGTATATACAGATATACACCTCTCAGTGTATATACATATATACACCTCTTAATGTATATACACTGAGATACACATCAGTATATATACACTGAGATATACACCTCTTAGTGTATATACACTGAAATATATACCAGTGAATATACACTGAAATATATACCAGTGTATATACACTGAAATATATACCAGTGTATATACACTGAAATATATACCAGTGTATATACACGGAAATATATACCAGTGTATATACACGGAAATATATAACAGTGTATATACACTGAAATATATACCAATGTATATACACTGAAATATACGCGTCGCGGTATATATACACTGAGATATACTTTCTAAATTAGAGAAAGTGTCAATATAGAAGTTAGAAATAATTTGGTACAGAGAGGAAGTCAGGTAACAGCTGATAGCACTGGAGGGGGGAGGCAAGGGCCCCGGCAGGAGCGTGACGCCAGGGGCCCCAGTAAGAGCGTGACGTTGGGAGCCCTGGTAGGAGCGTGAGTCCCGGGGCCCCTGTTGGAGCGTGACGCGGGTGGGGTCAGAGGAGACGCACGTCTTATGCTCCGCCCGGGGCACTGCAGATTATCTTTGTTTACTTTTTTTCCCCGGGAATTTTTTTTTTAGTTTCCCCGGGTAAAAAAAAAAAAGATGCCTTCCGCAATAATTTAGTTTTTGGCGCGAAAATTAAGTGAATACGCCGATTAACTGTCCAGTGAACTTTTATAAGAGAAGCCACTGTATATAGAGGAGCTTTATAAGAGAAGTGACTTTGTGTGGAGGATTGTCATGGGGAACGCTAAACCCGCCAGGGTTACCTGGAGTATACCTTGAGAGGGTTTCGGGGGTCAACGCCCCCGCGGCTCAGTCTGAGACAAGGCCTCATGGTGGATCAGGATCTGATCAACCAGGCTGTTACTGTTGGCCACACGTAACCCGACGTACGAACCACAGCCCAGCTGACCAGGCACTGACTCAGCGCTGCATGTAATACAAGGACCTGTCCCATGTGGGTTTAGCACCTACGACTGTAATAATTAAGTCGTGTTAAAATACAGCGGTGGAAGGCTTATAAGGCTGAGATGTCACCTATCTGACCCAACATGTGGAGCAGGGAGTGGACCTAGTAGCCACTAGTGGGGCCAAGAGCTGTGACTCGACCCCCTGCAACCACACAGGGATGTTAGGAAGTGCTTCTTCAAGAGAAATGAGCAGGAAGGGTAAAGAGAAAGGAGGGTCTTTAAATATATATTACACCAATAGTCGTAGTGCTAGGAATAAGATGGACGAGTTGATATTAGTTGCAAGTACGGGTAATATTGATGTTTTTGCAATAACTGAGACATGGTTTTATATGAAAAATCGGGACTTGCCTGCCGAATGTCACATTCAGGGTTTTAAATTGTTCCAAGTAGACAGAAGTATCGGGAAGGGGGGTGGGGTGGCACTCTATGTCCGTGATCATTTAAATTGTTGCATAAAAACGGGTATAAAGTCTGAAATAACACATACAGAGTCTGTCTGGATAGAATTTTCAGAGAGGTGTGAAAAATTTATTTTAGGCGTGATATACCGTCCTCCAAACTTAGATAGGGAACAAGGGAGACTACTTTGGGAGGAAATTGTTAAGGCCACAAGGCACGATAACTTAGTGATTCTAGGGGACTTTAACTTTAGTCAGATTGATTGGAATTTCTTGACAAAGAATTTAGAATCTAATGACTTTTTAGTAGTTCAGGATTGTTTTTTGAAGCAGTTTATGACAGGAATCCCTTGTTATTAATTTAGAAATTACAGAGGAACTCGGCACAAGCGACCACACGTCAATTACCTTTAGCATTGAATGGATGTATGATAGTAGGGATAATTCAGTAACAGTCCCAGACTTTCGCTTAGCAGATTATAATGGACTTAGAGAACACTTATCAACTGTGGACTGGGGTAACGAAGAGATCTATCAATATGACAGTTTTCTTAACACTATACAGGCTGCCCAAAGAACATTTATCCCATATAAAGAAATTAGATCAAGTAGAAATGACCCAAAATGGATGAATAATAGGCTCAAATATCTTTTAGGGCAGAAGAAAGGAATTTATAAGCGCATAAAAAGAGGTGAGGGTCATCTTATAAATCAGTATACTAACATTAAGAGGGACGTTAAAAAGGGTATAAAAAAAAGCTAAACGGGACTATGAAATTAAAGTTGCTAGGGATTCAAAAACTAAACCAAAAAGTTTTTTCCAGGTTTATAGAACAAAAGTTAGGGATAAGATAGGTCCCCTTAAAAATAACTCTGGGCATCTTACTGACAAGAAGAATGATATGTGCTCTATTTTTAATAATTATTTTCTCTCGGTTTTCACACAGGAAGACATTAATAATATCCCAGTAACTAATTATGTAATATCACAGTCACTAGCGAAATGGTTATGAAACAAGTAGACCGACTGAAACAAAATAAATCGCCAGGTCCTGATGAGCTTTTTTCAATGGTTCTTCAGGAATGCAAAATGGAACTCTGTGAACTATTAACAAACATTTTTAATTTATCTCTTCAAACAGGTGTAGTGTCTGATATGTGAAAGATAGCTAATGTAATTCCTATTTTTAAAGCAGGGGACAAGTCACTACCGTCAAATTACCGCCCAATAAGCCTGACCTCAATTGTAGGTAAATTACTAGAGTCCCTTATAGCTGATATTATAAGAAGCCATCTGGATAAAAATAATTTCATTAATGATACTCAGTATGGATTCACGAGGGGGCTTACCTGCCTAACTAATTTATTAACTTTCTTCGGTAAAGCTTTTGAGGCTGTTGATCATGATAAAGAATTTGATATTGTTTATTTAGATTTTAGTAAGGCTTTTGATAGAGTACCGCACCAGAGACTGTTAAAGAAAGTGGCAGCTCATGGCATTGGGGAAAAAGTGGTGTCATGGATCGAGTCACGAATAGGAAGCAGAGAGTGTGCATAAATGGGGTTAAATCCGAATGGGGACTTGTAACAAGTGGTGTTCCACAGGGATCAGTCTTAGGCCCGTTGTTGTTTATAATATATATCAATGACCTTGATGACGGAATTACTAGTGATATGAGCAAATTCGCCGACGACACGAAGATAGGTAGGATAATTGATTCAAACGTAGATGTCATAGAACTTCAGGAAGATTTAGACAAACTTAATTTATGGTCAGAAAAGTGGCAGATGCAGTTCAATGTAAATAAATGCAAGGTTCTGAAGCTCGGGAGTGTCCATAACCCTAGCACTTATAAGTTAAATAATGTAGATTATTATTATTATTATTATTATTATTATTTTTATTATTATTATTATTATTATTATTATTATTATTATTATTATTATTATTATTATCAAATAGAAGCACCAAACCACAGGGGTCATACAGTGCTGCAGGTTATTGGAGGATGCAGGGAGAGTGGGTTGTAAGAGGGAGATGGATGATTAGTAGGGTATGGAGTGCAAGATGACGGTGGATAGTGCAGGGATAGAGGGTACCAAGAGATCGAGGTAGAAGGGACTGAGGGAGGTGCTAGAGGTATAATCTTCAGAGTTTGTGTAGTAAGTCAGTTTCTTTCAAAAAGTCAACGAGAGAGTCAGGATTAAAGGAGGGTCCATCAGCAAGAAGGGAAGGTAAAGAAAGGGCCGCAGAGCGAAGACGTCGTTGGAGGTAAATTCTGTGTGCTCGTTGATAAAGTGGACAGTCCAACAGAATATGTCGAACAGACACTGGAACCTGACAATGCTCACAGAGAGGGGCAGGGAGCCTCTCCATGAGATACCCGTGAGTAAGACGAGTGTGGCCGATGCGAAGACAGGAGAGTGTAGTCTCCCAACCTCGACATTGGTGACAAGAAGAAGGCCAGAAACCTATACTCGGTTTAATAGAATGAAGTTTGTTATTCAGCAGGTCAGACCAGCGTTGTTGCCAACGGGTACGAAGGTGGGTAGCAATGACCGCAAAATAGTCCGTGAAAGGAACACCTCTATATGAAACTGGAAGGTCATGTACTGCTGACCGTGCAGCAGTGTCTGCCTGTTCATTGCCCTGTACGTCAACATGACCAGGGACCCAACAAAAGACAATATCTTTGTGCTTGCTAAAGATACGGCGTAACCAAAGGTGGATACGAAGAACTAGGGGGTGAGGTGTATCAATTTTACGGATAGCCTGTAAAGCCCTAAGGGAGTCTGAAACGACCACAAATGGTGATACAGGCATAGATGCAATACGGATAAGTGCCACAAGAATGGCATACTATTCAGCCGTAAACATGCTAGCCGAGGGTAATAGATGCCCTCGCACGACGTTGTCCGGAAACACTGCTGCAAATCTGATGCCGTCAGACGACTTTGAACCATCAGTGTATACTGCAATGGCATGGAAATGAGAGCGGAAGTGGTCTAGAAAAAAAGAGCGAGAAGCCGCCATAGGTAGGTGGGCTTTCGCGCAAGGTAGAGGAATAGAACAGACACGGACAGCAGGAACTTCAGGAACTTCCCAAGGGGGTAGGGGAAAGGGAGATGTCACATGAACATATAGAGGTGGTAGCTGAAGGGAAGACAAGAGTGAATGTAGACGAAGAGAAAAGGGACGAAGTAAGCAGGGGCGACGAACAAATAAAAAGCGTCTACTAACATCTGTAACAATCCTATACATGGAAGGATTGCGGAGGTCATGAGAGCGAACATAATAGCGAATGCAATGTGCATCACGACGATCGGACAAGGATGGAATGTTCGCTTCTACATAGAGGCTCTCAACCGGGGAAGAACGAAAAGCACCAAGGCATAAGCATAATCCCTGGTCATGGATGGGATTAAGGATGGAAAGAGTAGCAGGGGAGGCCGCTGAATATATCTGGTCACCATAATCGAGTTTTGATAAAATTAGGGCTGAATGTAGACGAAGGAGAGTTCTATGATGAGCCCCCCATGAAAGATGTGCGAGGGTTTTAAAGAGGTTCAGCCGGCTGTGACAAGTTCCCTTAAGAGAGGTAATATGAGGTTTCCAGGACAATAGACGGTCAAACAGGAGGCCGAGAAACCTGACTGTTGCATGCAAAGAGTATGTAACCTTTATTCGGAGCATGTTAAACACACCCACATAGGCTCCCCTCCAACCAGCGAACCATCGTTAAGGGTTTGGTGATGAGGGCTCCATCATCAAATCAACGACTCGGTTCAGCCAATTAAAATGCGAGTTTAACAATGACAAAGGTGACGTGGTTACCACTCGCGGTTTGTCATTGGAATTCCTGCATGGAGCTGGTTGTGAAAAGTTGTCTGTCTTTTGGCTGCTGCTTAGCCTAGACAACTGTGGCGTGCACTAAACACTACTCCTTTGTATATAGTGTACATATGTGTAAATAGCACTTTGTTATACTTGGTGAAGGAAAAGACAAAAGTCTTATATAATCACAATTACTTGGTGAAGGAAAAGACAAAAGTCTGGAATTAATCTAACTGATTTTTTGAAGGAAATACAATTTCAATACATCTTCTACTGTGTTTCTTTGCTCCAAGCTCCCTTTACACTCAGGTTAACAGGCCATTGAACCTGAGGTTGTAATACTGACTGTATCACGTTCTGGAATACGTGAGCCGTATAGGTACAATGGATGATCAGAGACCACTGAACGTCTAGTAAACGTAATTTGATGAGTTTTGCCACTAGAAAATTTAAACCCGTGAGTGGTGGCCCAATCAGAAACCCGGTTGATGGCATGCTGGAGGGAAACTGCAATGAGGTGACAGTCAGCACCTGCACAAGCTATAGCAAAGTCATCCACATAGAGCGATGACCAAATATTGGATGAGAGGATAGATGCCAGATTATTTATAGCAAGCAGAAAGAGTGTTGTGCTCAGAACACAACCCTGGGGGACACCTTCAGCTTGGACAAATTCCGGGGAAAGCTCATTACTAACCCGGACACGGAAATGTCTGTCAGTTAAGAAGGTCTTAAGGAAGAATGGTAGGTTGCCTCGGAGGCCTAAAGAGTGGGCCTGGGCCAAGATATTAAATCCCCAAGTTGTGTCATAAGCCTTCTCAAGGTCGAAAAAGATGGCGATAACCGAGTGGTTATTAGCGAAGACATTACGAATATACGTATCCAAGCACAGCAAGGGGTCAATGGCAGAACGGCCCTTACGGAAGCCATACTGACTAGGGGAGAGACTACTGTGAGTCTCTAAATACCACATCAAACGTCTATTAACTAGACGTTCCATCACCTTGCAAACTGCACTGGTAAGAGCGATGGGACGGTAGTGAGAGGGATCACGTCCCGTAGTACCTGGTTTTCGAAAAGGGAGAACAATAGCAGACTTCCACAGTTGGGGAAGAACTCCTTGCGACCATACAAGATTAAAGAGTCGTAAGAGGACAGTAAGAGCAGACTGATGTAAATGCTGTAGCATACGAATATGTATGCCGTCTGGCCCAGCTGCCGATGATCGGCAAGCAGAGAGTGTTGCCTCCAGTTCTTGAAGGGTAAAAGGCACATTATAAGATTCTTCTCTGAGAGAAGAAAAATCTAAGGGCTTTAACTCGCTGGCAGACTTAGAAGAAAGGAACGAGGGGCATAGATGGAGCCCTTGAGAAATGCGGACCAGATGATTACCAATTTCAGTGGCAACGGCAAGAGGGTGTGCTATATCGACACCAGCAACCTGAAGAACAGGAGCCGGGTCGGGGGAGAATTTACCACTTAATTTCCGCACTTTCTTCCAGACTGCACTCATCGAGGAAGCCAAAGTGACCGTAGAAACGTAATCTCGCCAGCAAGTGCGTTTAGCGTCACGTATGACAAGGAGTCTCTCTGTGGTTCTGTTATACCGATACCTGCCCCATGCAGCGCGTTTCAAACGCACTGCCCGAGCACAAGCAGGAGACCACCAAGGCACGCACTTCTGAGGATGCTTGCCTGAGGTGTGGGGAATAGAATGTGAAGCCGCTGTGAAGATGGAGGACGAAAAGAGATGTAAAACCTCATCAATGGAGGACGAGGTAGGAACCTCATGAAAGGCAGTAAGATGTGCGTAAAGGTCCCATTTCGCCCGGTCAAATTGCCAGCGTGGGCAATGAGGAGGTGGAAAAAACAAAGGGGACTTAAGGATGATTGGGAAATGATCGCTGTCAAGTAAGTCCGGGAGGACAGACCAGGTGAAGTCAAGGACAGTTGAGGAAGAGCAGATGGAGAGATCGATACAGGAGAAAGAATGAGTTCGAGGATCAAAATGGGTAGGAGTACCCGTATTTAAAACATGGAGGGGAAGAGAAGCAAGAAATGCCTACAACTGAACGCCACGGGAGTCACAGTACGACCCTCCTCAGAGAAAATGGTGTGCGTTAAAATCGCCAAGTAATAGAAGGGGTGGCGGTAAGGAAGAAACCAGAAAATCAACATCCGGGATAGACAATATACGTGAAGGGGAGAGATATAAAGAACAGAGTGTATACCACTTATTCAAGTGGATACGGGCTGCGGTGTAATGTAAGGAAGAAGGAACATAGAGCTAACGGTATGGAACACCAGGGCGTATAAGAAGAGCACTTTCGTTAAAGGTTCCATCGGAAAAAGGATCCGATGAATATAACAAATCATAGCCTGAAAAGGGCCTGATAACAGTGGATTGTAATTTGGGTTCTTGCAAACAGACCCCAACAGGGGAAAACTGAGAGAGCAACACCTGAAGTTCACCCCGGTTACCCCTGAGGCCTCGGATATTCCACTGCAAATAAGCCATGATTTAAGGAGAGAAAGATATAAGTCAAAGAGAGAGGAATATATGGACTAGGGTTAGAAAAGTCCACATGTGGAGGCAGCGAAAAACCTGTAATCAGTGGAGGAAGGAGGGATGTAGACGAAGAAGAGAGAGGAGGAGGAACCTCAGGTGGAGCGGTGTCCATCATCGTTCCAGTCTCTGAAATATATTCTGCGATAGCTTCCAGTGTTTCAGAAGACAAAGATGCAGAATGTAGGATGACATTAGAAATGGAAGAAAAAGGCAAGGAGATGGAAGAGGAAACTGTCGAAGGGACTTGGGAGGGGACAGGGGATGAAGGTAGTGTACGAGGTGGAGGATGAACCTCCACACACGTTACAGAACTAGTTGGAGACGAAGAACCCGTCAATAGGGATTTTTTGCCGGGCTTATGAGAAGAAGGGGGGCGCTGAGGTTTAGGCGAAGAACGAGGATGTGTAGACTCAGAACTGTGCGAGTGAGTAGAGGAAGGAGTGTGGACAGTATGGGATGCCAAGGTAGGGACCTCGGAGCCAAGAACATCAAAAAGATTCGAGACAGGGGTGACTGAGGATGTTGTAACCACAGAGGAAGTCGAGGAAGTTGGGACCCCAGAAGTGGGGTGACGTTTAGCAATGCGAGAATAGGAAATACGGGGAAGTCTCCCTTGAAGGCGTATATGAGAGACGGCCATAGCATACTAGAAGCCTTCTGCTTCTTTGAGACAACGAATTTCCCGCTCATTCAGGTAAACCTGACAACGGCGAGAGTACGATGGATGTGTCTCATGACAGTTAAGGCAAGAGGGAGGTAAAGTACAAGGACTGGCATGGTCGTCGGCACCACAGACTGGGCATTCGGCCATGGACCTGCAATATTTCGCTGAATGACCAAAATGCCAGCAGTTTCTACACTGTTGTAGTGTAGGGGTCACCTTTCGAACTTGTAAACGTTGACCTGCAATGTAAACCGAAGTTGGGAGTTCACGGCAGTCAAACGTTAAACGAGCGACATTGCAAGGATAACGTCTTCGCTTATTGGCTGGGAGGACAAAAGTGTCAACCTTAAGGATAACAAAGACCACTTAATCCTCACAGGAGACTTCAATATAAACCTCCTACAAGATCATGACCCACAAGTAACTGAATTCACAAACACTATGAGCAACTGCTTGCTGCTCCCGACAATAACAAAACCTACAAGAATCTCTGAGACCTGTGCCTCTCTATTAGACCATATTTGGACTAACAACATATCCCCATTAAAATCAGGCATAATCACAGACAATACAAGCAGACATAAACCAAATCTTTAAATGGGCTGCAGAAAACAATATGAAGTTCAATGATGAGAAATTTCAATTACTCAGATACGGAAAACGTGAAGAAATTAAAATTTCATCGGAGTACAAAACTAATTCCAACCACACAATAGAGCGAAAAACTAATGTCAAAGACCTGGGAGTGATCATGTCAGAGGATCTCACCTTCAAGGACCATAACAATGTAGCAATTGCATCTGCTCGAAAAATGACAGGATGGATAATGAGAACCTTCAAAACCAGGGATGCCAAGCCCATGTTGACACTTTACAGATCGCTTGTTCTATCTAGGCTGGAATATTGCTGCACACTAACTGCACCTTTCAAGGCGGGTGAAATTGCTGACCTTGAAAATGTGCAGAGAACCTTCACGGCACGCATAAGTGCGATAAACCACCTCAACTACTGGGAACGCTTGAAGTTCCTAAACCTGTACTCTCTAGAACGCAGGCGGAGAGATACATTATTATATACACATGGAAAATTCTCGAGGCTTAGTACCAAACTTGCACACAAAAATCACTCCGTACGAAAGCAAAAGACTCGGCAGGCGATGTAACATCCCCCCAATGAAGAGCAGGGGTGCCACTAGCACATTGAGGGACAGCACAATAAGTGTGAGGGGCCCAAGATTGTTCAACTGCCTCCCAGCATACATCAGGGGGATTACCAACAAGCCCCTGGCTGTCTTCAAGCAGGCACTGGACAGGCACCTCAAGTCGGTACCTGATCAGCCGGGCTGTGGTTCGTACGTTCAAATTCAAATTTTTTATTTCTAGTAATATACAAAGTGGGGTGTACTTATATTATTATACATTTTATGAAGTAGATATTACAAGGGGCGTTGACCCCTGGAATTCCCTCCAGGTAGACTCCAGGTAGATACCACAGACCACTACCCAACCTTTCTCATAACAAATCTCGGAAAATTACCACTAGAGACTACTAAAGTTATCTTCAGACTACATAATGAGACAGCTATAAATAACTTTATAACAGCTATGACAAACACTGACTGGCAAACAGAAATAGACAACTTCCCAGATACTGACTTATGTATTAATAATTTTCTTAAAAAGACCCAATACCTCTATAATAAGCACTGCCCTAAAAAAA